>JBBBDQ010000830.1:2282500-2400000 GCA_037127315.1 Ascarosepion bandense
AATGTTTCAGGAGTTAGCTGTGCATGCCATTCCGGTTGCCGTGGGTTCAATCCTTACCGACTTCCTTACAATTATTACTTTGTAAATGAACGAACTAATTTGGATAAATGCGTTTTAAGCACTTACAGATGCCGTTAATTAATTTTTAGAAAATGTCGCGCCATTTCATGAATGCGTAAAGGACGCGCAATACCCTTGGGAAAGGTATTAATCCGTCACTTCCGTCCAGTTTTGGGTTAAATAATAGGACAGATTGGGTTCTATAGCCATGGGTGGCAACCAGTCTACCACAGAAGGCAATGGCAACCTACTGTGGGATAATCTTCCCAGTCAGTCATGTCTCTTTCGAGACATGATCGCCCAATGTTATTTATTATTTTGCGTGGTTTCTCAACAAGAATCCGCAACACTTAATGAGCTTAATAATTGAGAGAGCTCTTCCAGAGATTCCATAGCTGTACAGTTTATGGAACAGCCGCCAACGCCACATTTGGTCAAATGCCTTTGATATAAGATAACTCAATACCTTCAAGTTAACACCATCGACTGAGCATCGCCGACTCAACGCCGAGACAACCCAGCACCCGAAAAAAACAAGTTTTTACAACTAAATAAAACAAATATATTAAGGATTAAAACCTCAATTAATATTTTCCTTTAAATAAGGGATCTGGAAAAGTATTATGTAAAATATGAACAAAGTTTTTGTTTTTAATTATTTTTAATAAATTAAATCGTAATGTCATTTATTTTTTAATAAAGTAAATCAAGATTCATAGATATTATTATAAAAATATTCTAATAATTTACAAATTAATTTATAAAATCTAATTAAAAAAATGATTCAGATTTTACATAACGCCTTTTCAAATTTCTTATTTAAAATAAGATACAGTATTTACATTATCCGGCCTTCTTCAGGTTCTAGAAATTTCGAACCGAACCTTTTATTACAATCACTGGGGTATATGAACTTCATTCCTTGCGTAGTAGGGCCTCTTCTGGCAGTTATGACTTATCTGCCTCTAACGCTGTATGTTAGTTGTTCACTACTGCGGTAGCGTACAACGGCCGAAACGTCGTATATATGGCAACAAAGATGAGGACAACAGTCCGAATAATGTAAATACTGTAAATACTACCTCATTTCAGAAATAGAATGATCTATTACTAAACGTCGTACAAATGGCAACAAAGATGAGGACAATAGTCCGAATAATGTATTTGAAGGGGCAATTTCTCAGCACCAACAATTATATGAAGAACAGAAGAATACCATGCAGAAAACCACTCTAAAAAGTTTTTCATGAAAAAATTTGAACAGGTGTAGAGGCTCATCCCTTGTTCCCTGTTTAGGATGTGGTTTCCGGTTTTCTCTTTCCAATCTTTTACTCTTTTCCATTCTTTTACTCTTTTTATTTTTTCTCAATTGGAGTAGATAGACTAAACTATCGCCCGGTTCACACTCCACCCATGTCTATTGAACAGGTGAAGAGGCTCATCCCTTGTTCCCTGTTTAGGATGTGGTTTCCGGTTTTCTCTTTTTTCTTACTCTTACGTAACCCCCTGCGCATCAGTGGCGTTACCGCCTTGCTTGGGGTGATATGATTTTAAAAAAAAAAAATATACTACCTCATTTCAGAAATACAGACAAATAAAATGATCTAATATTAAACGTCGTACAAATGGCAACAAAGATGAGGACAATAGTCCGAATAATGTAAATACTGTAAATGCTACCTCATCTCAGAAATATAGACAAATAGAATGATCTAATATTAAACGTCGTACAAATGGCAACAAAGATGAGGACAATAGTCCGAATAATGTAAATACTGTAAATACTACCTCATCTCAGAAATATAGACAAAGACTAAAGAAAAATACTCACCAATTTTGTTTCTAATCGTTAATAAATTTTTTTTTTAATAATTTCAACCTAAGCAAGGCAGTTTTACTGCCACTGTTGCAGCAGGGGGTTACATAGGGGAAAGTGATGAGTAAAAGGGGTTAGTTATAGGGATATCAGGAAGAGGGTAATAGACGGATGAGAATACCGGTGTAATGGGGGTGGAGTGGATGGAAAAAAAGATCTTGAGTGAAAGGATGCGAGTTAGTGAGATAAGAGATTTACATTCCTGGAGATTGTAGCTGTCGGAGAAGCAAGTATATGTAAGGGAATTCCACAGGCGGGAAGTGAGAGAAAAGAAGCTGTTGGGACCTAGCTGCTAGTCTAGTAGCTCGTGTAAATTCATACATAGGGGGCACCGGTATGCTAAATTCATTGTAGCAGAAGCCGTGAAAGTATTTATAGAAGAGCCACGGGGAGGCTACGTCATGCCGGTGGGAAAGCGACTACAGCCGAGCTGCCAAGTCGATAACGATCGCATTACAGATTCTCCGTTGTATTTTGTCAAGAACCCCGAGGTGAATAGCAGGGGCCCTCGACCAGATGTGGAAGCAGTATTTAATACACGGGCAGATGGTAGATTTATACATGTACAGGATGAATTCAGACGGGAAAAACTTCCTGGCCCTGGTAAATTTCCTGGTAAATGGTGGTGTCGTTCGCGTATATGTCTACTTGGGATTTTATTACATTTGAAAAACAAAATTTTTTCCTGATGTTGAGTTGTTCTTGTGCTCAGTTGCGTTGTCCCTAACAGTTTGATATCTCAAAGGAGATGGTCCTCCTGATTGATTTATTTTTTAGTACACCGATTATTCTGCGAGTAATGACATTTCAGCTGTCAATATAACAGAGTGAAATTCATTCTCGTTATCTCTAAGGAGGTTGTTCCTGTTGAGGTTTTCAGCAACCCTCTTGTTGATTATATATTCAAAGTTATTGCTCCTGACCGTTCCCTTTCTCGCCACTATAACGTAGTTTCTTTGTGACTATTCTAAAAATACTTTCATGGTAATTGTTCTGATGATCTTTTTCCCTAAATTTCATGAAGCGTAGTACTTGATTGGCGGCATGGTCTCATAATTTTACAATTGAAATGGCAAAACGTGATTGTAAGTTCTGTGCTAAAAGTTTCTTCTCTTGCTCATCTCACTTCTGAAACTCTATTCTCGTTTTCCAGCCCGCTTTGATTTTAAAAAATTAAAATAAATTCAGGGTTATTACAAAGTTTGGGCTCTGTGCAGATTTGGAAACGAAGTTCATTTCAGAGTCTTGCCTAGTCATATAAGGTTGTAATAACTTCAGGGACATTTATGAAAGCTAGAACAGACACTTTGGCTCTATTGAGAATTTTATTCAAGATTTTCCAGAACACACAGGAACCAAATCTTTTCTGTTGTGGATTCCGGGTGAGGAACCGCACAAAATAATAAATAACAAAAACAGAGATGGAAATAGAAAATGTCAGTTATATTGAACGTAATATACAAACTGGAACACGGGTTAGTCAGTTTAAGAATACTATGAGTAGGAATAAATATATACAGTCTTGAAGTGAAATAGTATGTCTGGGTAACTGATTCAAGCTGAATAGAGCTCAGAGCAACTGCAACTGTCATTTCAGATCCAACAAACTAAACTCTCTCACCAACTTACAATTCAACTCCTTACGGCTGTTCTCTCTATAATCAGGATTATATGTACACTCAGTCGAATCCATTATTCCATACAAAATGGGAGATCCCAGATTTTCAAACATAGCTTGGATTAACTGTTCATAGTTGCTTTTTTACATTTTTCTGGAAATCTCTTGCATTGATTATGGGCTGTCCAAAACGTCACAAATGTCCTACAACACCGTTCCTTGTAGTAAAGTGGTGGTTAGAATGGGTTATAGATGCAGCACATTTTAGCGTAGACCAGAGTTGGCGATTTGGTTTCTGTTGGTATTGTGGCGGGAATAAAAAAAAGGTTTCATTGAGAGATTAGAGAGTCAGTTTCGGAACGTTTACTTTGGAAGAAACCTGAGGAAACATCTTATGAAATGTAGGATCTGAAGAATGTCACAGGTAGGTTTATCGTACGAAAACATCAACCTGTAGAATGGTACTTCAGTGGGTACTTTTGTTTGATTCATCTTCAACAGGCTTACGGCCATATCACATTGAATACACCGGTTCTCGCTCGATCACCGAAGTTAAGCAATGTTGATCCTGGTCAGTACTTAGATGGGTGACCGCTTGGGAATACCAGGTGCTGTAAGCGTATAGTGACGGATGTGCGTTACGGTGCAGTGGATATCGGCTCGAAAAGTGAAATCGGTGAGCCGAGTTCGAATTCCAGTTGAATACCCTGCATTCACTTAAGCACTGGTACCCTCGGGAAAGGTATTAATCCGTCCCCTCCCTCCAGTTATGGGTTAAATAACAGGGTAGGACTTGGGGACCCTGCCCTTAAAAACAAATCCTAATGAATCTTGATTCTCGAAAAGAAAAAAGTATTACTAGACACAAAACCTATATAAAAACAACAATAAATTGTTGAAAGAAAAAGGTATTACTAGCAATAAATAAATAAAAAATTGAGATAGAAGAGAATTTAAACATATCAAAAGGCAATATATTCGTCATGTTGCATGAAGTTTTTGCGTAAATATATGACAATGGATGAAACATGGATCCACTATTTCACTCCGGAGTTAAATCGGCAGTCAGCTGAGTGGACAGCAGCAGTTGAAAGCCGTCCAAAGCGACCAAAGACTCAAGAAAGAGATTTGGCTCAAATGAAGAAGTGATATCGGAATGTTAGGTTTATTTTGAGGCCAAATACGAATCGTTCTACAAAAAAAAAAGGCATCGAATTGTTAGAGAATAGTTGGAATTGGTCTACCACCCTAGAAGGAAACTATGTTAATGAATAAAGTTGAATTTTGCCTAAAACTTGCTGTTTTATTATTTAGGCCTGGGATTTATTGAGTGATGTATTAAATTTTTCTTAATTGGACTAAGCTTGATGGTGATAAAATAATTTCTTCTCTTTGAAGACATGATCGCCCAAAGCGTGTATCACGTATGGCACGGATATATTCATGATCAGATGTACTTAAGCGCAAATCGTCAATATAAAACCGAAACGGAATAGGACCGAGGAGAAAACCTTCGGTTACACCTGCAATTAGCTTCATGGGATTCAGAACTTCATGAATCTACTTAAGAGGAAGGTCTTGCTAAGTGAGGAAACTCTTCCATAGGTACTATACGTGGCGAATTTGTACAGCAATTCACTATGCCACACCTTGAAAAAAAGCCTCTGAGATATCTCTCTTGGGATTATGCTTAACGGATTTTGTGAGCAAAAGAAATTCTACTACACCTCCCTTCTGACTGTCCACAACTTCGTATCCCTTGTGTCTTTTAACAGTATTTTTTTCCCTTTACCAAGCCTCCCGACCTCGTTTCGCCTTCCATTCAAACAAGTTCAGTAGCCTGTTACCATCCTCTACCTCTCTTACCTTCGATACCCCCAAGGAATATTAAGTTCTCCAAGCCCTCCGCCCTCATTATAAGTCCAATGATTTTTAATTTCTGGGTATAAGTTTTCTTTTTGTTAACATTTTGAGGCTTCTTCGTTGTTTACTCGCTTCGTGCATGGAATTCTCAGCATCCTTCTGTAGAACCACATTTCTGATGCCTCCAGTCTTCTCCTCATCCATGAGGAGATTTTCATGCATTTATTGGCATAGATAGCTGAATTCATTGCATTCACTTACGCGCAAATACCCTTGGGAAAGGTATTAATCCGTCTATTCCTTCCAGTTATGGGTTAAATAACAGGACAGATTGGGTTCTATAGCCTTGGTCGGCAACCAGTCTACCGCAGAAAGCAATGGCAACCTACTGCGGGATAATCTTCTGCCCAGTCAGTCATGTCTCTTTCGAGACGTGATCGCCCAAGCGTGTATCACGTATGGCACTTAAACTGACTGACTGAGAAAGGATGTCGCATAGCAAATCCAATATTATTTTCTTTGTTTCTAACGAAATAATTATTTCGTATTAAAGTATAAAGAGGAGTCCAGAATGACAATTAAAAGTTAGAGATACTATAATCAAACAGGCACAGAAATTTAAATACTTTGGAAGTGTTCTAAAAGAGGACGAAAAGTGTCATCCGGAGATCCGAAGGCGCATTAGCATGGCCAAGGATGCAAATTATTTCTATCGCAAATAAAAAATAAAGTTATACATTTTTTAAAGTGCACATGAACTTTATGTACAGTAAGAAGACCAGATTATATTTAGCAACAAAATTCAGTGCACAAACGAATTGTAGATTTATGTGCTTAAATACTGCTGCTACATCTGGTCGGTTACTCCTGTTATCCACCTAGGGGTCCTTGACAAAATCCAACGGAGAATCGGCAATGTGATCGATCTCGAGTTGGCAGCTAGGATACAGTCGCTTTCTCACCGGCGCAATGCGGCTTCCCTGTGTCTCTTCTACAAATACTTTCATGGCTTCTGCTCCGATAAACTTAGCTAATTGGTGCCCCCGATATATGAATTTACTCGAGCCACAAGATTAGCAACTAGGTCCCACCCTTTTACTGTGAAACCAATAAATTGTAAACGCAAATTCTACTCCAGTAGCTTCTTCTCTCGCACTTCCCGCCTGTGGAATTCAAGTCCGTTTCCTTGCTTTCCCGACGGCTACAATCTTCAAGAATTCAAATGTAAAGTCAATAGTCATCTCCTATCTGACTAACTTGCATTCTTTCTCCATCCACTCCACTCTCATCAGTATTCTCATCCTTCTCTGACCCACTTCCTGACACCCTCTATAACCTGTCACTCTTTCTCATAACTTTCCTCCTATATAACCGACTGCAAAACAGTGGCAGTAAAATACCTTGCTTGGGGCGACACGATTATAAAAAATATATTCAAAATGATACCTGATGAAAAAAAAGAAGCCCTTTTCTTGCCTTCAATATGCCCTGTGAGGGTTAAGTTTACCAAGCCCCCTTTCCTCATTATGCACGCAAAGGATTTCAGCTGTCATTTACTGATTTTGAGTACAAATCATCTTTCTCTTGTCCTTTTCTTCAAGATTTCTTTTCTGCTTACTCTCTCCATCCATGGGATTTTAAGTGAATAGATTATTTTCTTTAAATAACCCAATCTATTTTTATTGCTTATTTTAGTGGATACTCGTATTTGAGTAAAAGCCCCGTTTATTTATTTATATTAAAAAAAAATAGAAATAATAATTTGTCTCAAATGAGATTTCTCGAATGTTCAACTTGGTAGACTAAAATTTATAAACATACAGAAAGTCTACTTGTATATATATTGAAATTGTAGGAGGATTTTTGAAATAATGAGCAATCTTCAGAGAGGTCACCAAGACGGTAACACAATAATATCCACCATCACCGACGATTTTATTTTGTGTTGACATAAAACTCCACTAGGCAACGGCAGTAGTTACCAAAAATAACAAACGAAGTTCTTAAATTTGCAATGCGGTTCTATGACGTCACACCGCGTGATAGCGCGAAATGACAACAGAACCATGTATTCAAATGCAATGTAATATGTTATGGCCAGATTTAAAAGTGATTTTATTAAGTGTTGGTTGTTTAGATGTACATGGCCTCCAATATCTGAAGGTTCTTTTTGCTGTGTGTATGAGTAAGGATTATTGTATTATTGACTAAAATCTGTGTGATTTTATCATGTGAGCCGAATGCTTAGAAACAAATTAATAAAAAATTATCCAAATGTTGTAGAATTTTTGTCTTCATTTTCAACTGAAATTAAAGTCAAATACGACTTTTAGAACGGCTCATGATTAAATATAATAGACATTCATTGTCTCTTATATTTAACAGTATATGTTTAGAAAAATATATATATATGTGTGTGTGTGTGTGTGTGTGTGTGTGTGTGTGTGTGTGTGAATATAGATAAAGAAAATCCTTTCTTAGTCGGCGCGTTTTATCCTCTGATAAAATTTACATTTGATAAAGTCTATTTTGCAACAAGTATTTATAAAAACAGAAGTAAAAAGAAAATTCCGTTAGTTAAGGTTTATTGGGTGTACGTGCTACCTAAGGAACTACACGAGGGACCTGTAAATTTATAATAACATCTTCTTATTGTTAATTAATGAAGATCCATTAAGTGGAAATCAGAGTTAATTAACGCCCGACAAAAAAACGGTGTGTCATTTTGAGGATTAAGAAGGGTTGCCGAAAGCTCATTAGAAAGTAGAATGCTTCTATTTAACTCCTCATTTACTTAAAAGAAACTATAAAAAATAAAAATTATTAAATTTCAGACTTTTATAAATCAAAAAGATTTTTCAAATGTCTGCAGCTTAAAGAGACTAAGATCATTAAATAAGCGAAAATTAATTACGTCCCAATTTCCATTTATTAATAGAATCTGTCCACACAAACATTATTTTAGTAGGATTATTACTCTAAAGTAACTATAAAAAATAAAAGTGACGCATACAGGGAAATTTATTCGTTAGCAATAAAGCAGAGATTACTTAAATACTGAATATATAAAGTCCCTTTGATCACAAGAAACTAAAAATGTTGAACAAACTACATAACTCCTATCATCTTTTATATTGACAAATTGAACATACGCCTTCCTAACTCTACGTTTGAAAAAAACTAGGTTGGTAATCTAGGTGGATTATGTATCGGGTTTCTCTAAAAGAAAATCGAAAGGAGAAAAGGTGGGGGTATTAAAAACATGACTCAGTTGGAGAAACTTCCTTTTTTCTTCGTTTTAATTATAATTTAATTAGTTTTTTTTATTATTATTTTTAATCATATCACCCCGAGCAAGGCGGTAACGCCACTGACGTGCAGTGGGCTACGTAAGAGTGAAAAGATTAGAAAAAGAAAGCCGGAAAGCAACTTCCTAAACAGAGAACAAGGGATGAGCCTCTACACCTGTTCAATAGACGTGGGTGGAGTGTGAACCGGGCGATAGTTTAGTCTATCTACTCCAATTGAAAAAAAAAAAACAAGTGAAAAGATTGGAAAAGAGAAAGCCGGAAACCACATCCTAAACAGGGAACAAGGGATGAGCCTCATAACCTGTTCAATAGACGTGGGTGGAGTGTGAACCAGGCGATCAATTATTTTTAGTGTTTTCGCTTCTATGATTCATTTAGAATCTTTCTTATGATCTGCTATAACTGCTTTTAGAATTTCCTGTGCAGTGATTTTTTTTTAATTTGCTCCTTAGAAGGCGATAAAGCCATTAAGATGAAACGGGTTACTGAGAAGAGACTAAATGGACATGTCATGGATACTGAAGATGACGATTGATGTTGAAAATGGTAATTTGACAGGAAAGCAATAAGCCAGACGTAATTTTTACAAGCGAAACTAGTGAGAAGAGAAACTATTAGATTAGAAATTATGGTTACATGCTGTAAATTCACAAGACCTAACTGCCATCCTGGTCCTGCGCTTAAATATATGAAGTCTAGTTACCAAAGTGAAAAGCTCGCTAGAACAATTGATATTAAAATATATGTACAAAAGACACAGGGAAGTAATGTTACGGGTGTAGTGGGAGAGTGATTAAAGCAGATATGCCAGGTCAGGACCGGTAATATTACATATTCTTTGGATTCTGTCAAGAATCTCTAGATATATAGCAGAAAGTACCAAGTCTCGTTTTTCTGCTATATGGCAACAGAATTCAGAATGGTATATGGCAACAGAATTCAGGTTACAGACGAATGGTAGACTTATAAAGATTCCAGACAGTTTTAGAGGAGATAAAGTTGTCTGGCACAGTAGAATGAAAGAAGCGATTGAAAGTCTTGCAAGTGATACAACGAGTTACATAAAGTCCAATAATTAATATATTACTAACCAAATTCCCATGTTATGAACAGTTACTTTTAATGAAGTGTTGAATGTGCGCCGTGGTGCAGTGGATATCGGCTCGGAACGAGAAATCAGGAAGCCGCGTTCGAATTCCAGTCAAATTCCATGCATTCACTTGCGTGCAAATACCCTTGGGAAAGATATTAATCCGTCTCTTCCCTCCAATTATGGGTTAAATAATAGGACAGATTGAGTTCTGTAGACTTGGTCGGCAACCAGTCTACCGTAGAAAGCAATGGCAACCTACTGCGGGATAATCTTCTGCATATAAGTCATGTCTCTTTCGAGACATGATCGCCCAAGCGTGTATCACGTATGGCACTTAACTGACTGACTTTTAATAATAATTTTAAAATAATTCAGCAGACGACGTTATTTTTTTCATGGTGACTGGATTTTTGGCAATTGCCTTGCGGGGTTTCCGTCGTTCGTTACTGTGTGCCTGAAAAATGACACATTTATCGCGGTCACCATCGCTTCTTAGCTTTTTGGCTAGAATCAATTTGTATATTTGTAAATACGTTTCATTTCTCTGTTGTGTCTCGGATTGCGGACAGAGAGCAACTGAAAATATTACTGAGAGGTTCCCGGTCTCGGGTAATAGCTGCTGGCAGCACTTCCTTCCTCATCGGGGGCTGGGCTATTTTTGGACCTGGCCCAGGGGCACGCGCTCGCGTCCCCCTATTAAACTGGCCTTGTGTCACATCCAGTCAGCGTGGGTCAGCAAGTAAATATAAGCGCTTCTCAGTCTTTTTTTTTTTTTGCTAAAATCAAAATGTATCAAACTGTCTCAGGCACTTTACATGTTCTAAAGTGTATAGTAGTAGTCATTCTACGATCGGATTTGGATCCGAGTTAAGAAAACTGGACATCCATATATCTGCCTATAGATTTAAAATTAAAAGCTTGAGAGAAAAAAAAAGAAATATGAATTCAGAAGATTTATGTATTTTAAATATATTCACTTTGTGAATTTTTATAAGTTTGGCACAAAATGTATCAAACTGTCTCAGGCACTTTACATGTTCTAAGGTGTATAGTAGTTGTCATTCTACAATTTCATATCAGTTTGACAAGAAAATAATAAATAATAAACAAGAAAATAATAAACAGAAACTAAAAATCCTCGAAGCAATCTACATTAAACAATTTAAACCTGGTTTGAATACAATCAATTTCGATATTTCCAATAACGTACTCAAATGCCTGTAATCAGATCAGGGACCACAACGCCACTATTTTGTCACTGTCTTCGGCCATCCGCCACGGTAGGGATGGACTTATATTTTCAATTTAATTCTCTTTATTGTTAATAACTTAAATATTTACTCTTTGATAATGGCTTATGTGAGCCGAAAGCTTAGACCCGATAAAAAAATCAACAATTACTGTGATTTTTTTGTTGTCTTTCAACGATATCACCATCAAGTATATCAGACGATACCTCTCTTTCTCATTCTGACCCCAGCATCAGTTGAACTTCTGTATCGGGACGGAAACACACACACACACACACACACACACACACACACACACATATATATATATATATATATATATATACATACATACCTGATCATGTATATTGCCTGACGAGGTGCTGTATACAACGCTGAAACACGACAATAAAATACAAATATTTCTATATACATATGGGAAAACGATATGTAAATTTTTATGCAATTAGGAAAATTTTTCGTGTGAAGCGTTTTGCCCAATGAATTTCTAAAAATGAAACGCGTCACTCGAAAAAAATTCCCTCTTTTCATATACTTCCCTCACTATATATATATATATATATATACACACACACACACACACACACACACACTACCGGTCATAATTATTAGGCTACCCCAGTTTTTTTTTTTAATTATGTATTTCTTACTATTTTTAGTATTCATTGCCAAGTGGATAATTCTAAATGAAAATAGAATGGTTCTTTTGTTGATGCTGCACAATAACATGTGCACCAAATGAACTGTTCTGTTGTCCGTAGTGGCCTAATAATTATGGCCAGTAGTGTAATTATTATTCAATTATGGTATAGACATCTCGACAAAGTTTTAAATTTGACTAATGGAAACGTTTTCTGAAAACAGATTTGATTGAAAATAGATTCGATAAAGCATTTCGTCATTCAAGGCATCATCAGATCGAAAAGAAATAACAGAAAGCGAATGAATTAAATGTTTGTATGAGTAATTGTCTTAATGTTTAAATAATGAATCTTAGTACTTTTTTCCCTTTAAGCTGGCATTTCTCGTGAAGAAAGAAGAAAGTCAAAGCGTGACTTTTAATTCTGAATGATTCTAGGAAGATTTGCCTTGGATTCATTTCGGAAAAGGTTAAATGAATTTCTTACTTTCGAGTCATTCTGATAATGAGATGAGGATTTACCTTAAATTCGATGCAAAAAAAGAAAAAAAAAGCTGGAAAAATACATAAAAGACTTCCGACTTGAACTAAGAATTGTAAGAATAAATATTAACAATGCACAACTGAACTGTATTTATAAATAGTCCAGCACAGACGCAACGCGCGTATGACCTGACGATTGCATTTATTTTGAAACAGGCTGTCTGTTTCTGTGTGTTGACGTCAATGTCCACTATATATATATATATATATACAAAAAGCCCGAGGATCCTTTCAGCTAATATTTGATTGGAATGTGCCGTTGGCGAAAGAAATTGAAATTGACACTAGACTTTAAGTTATGAAAACAAACAGAAAAATTGGATCAGAGTTGAAAATACGTTCTTTGTTAAAAAACATGTTTCCTCTTATCAAAATTCTTTTATGTTCTGCGGTATCAATACTTTATTCATATATATATATATATATATATATATATAAAGGAGTGAACATTCAAGTCAACACTCAAGGGCGACAGACTGTTTCATGCTAAGCACAATCACCAGGCTATATTTGTTACCCCTGAGTGACCACTTTATCCTATAAACATAGTACACCTTAAAACTATATTTATTCATATATATATATATATATATATAGTGTATCGAAGCAGTAGAAAATTTTTTAAACATTCACTGTTAAATATAGCAGACAATGAATATCTATTATGTTTAATCATGAGCCGTTCTGAACATCGTATTTTGGCTTTAATTTCAGGTGAAAATAAAGACAGAAATTGTCCAACATTTGGATATTTTTTTTTATTATTTTTATGCTGGTTCTAAGCTTTCGCTCACATACGCCATCGTCAGAGAGGTTACGGGGACGTTAACATAAAGACATCAACCACCAAAGATAATTTTTTCTTGTGTTGACATATATATATATATTCAGAAATTATAACATGGATATGTGAAAATATAATTACAAAAGTAGCTATTTTGTTTCGACACTTCCTGTGTCTTGTCAAGTGATGTGGCTTATTTCAACTTGAGGAGTTTTAAAAGGTTAAAATCAAGCAAAACCCCTTTAATCAGGGAGGCATTATTGTATGTACAATGTGGACCAATCAGAGTAAAGCAATTTCTAATTAGAAGAATATGCGAGCAGACTTAAAAATAATTGGAGGTGGGTGGCATTAGTATGAATATTTGGTTAAATTAAGATCAGGATTATTAATTAACTATTAAATCTACTTTATTATTGTTGCGAAATTTTTGAAAAAATTCTAAGTTTAAGAATTTATTAGATTTAGAAAGTTATTCATATATTAAATGAGGAAGAGAAAGAACGCACACATAAATAAACCTACAAACATCCATACATGGAAAAATAGACGAGTATTTTCCCAAACACTGGCAAACAGACACATATACAGATTAATATACCCACGCATATATACATGCCCAAATTACAAAATTCGTTATGGGTAAAGTTTCATGTACAAATATTTTTATATTTATTAATATGTATAGACATATACAAAACACACACACAAATATATGTATATGTATAAATAGATAGATAGATATGGATATCAATAAATATACTTCTATACGCAGGTATACGCCGACATATAAATATTTTTCGGGTGGTAATAAAACAATCCTCGATGTAATATAACAGAGGTATATAGTATATGTTAATAAATAAACATATTATTCTCCGTGTATAGCATAACTCGGAGTTTATTTTATTTTTTTTATTGTTTTATTTTTTTTATATTTTTAATTTTTTTTTTTTTTTTTTGTTTGGCTATAGTAAAAATGTTGATTTAGTGAGATTTTGATGAAACAACTTTTATTTTTTATTTTTTTTTAGAAAACTGAAGATGACTTCTAGTTTTGTATTCAAAAATGTATTGCTGGTAATAATTTTTTCCTTCAAAAATGTGTTACGGGAATAATTTCTTTCTTTCCAAAATGTATGTTTTTCCATAAAAGTCTTTTGTTATGTATATATTTCTATAAAAGTGTATTTTTATTCTTTCATAGTGTTTTGACCCCAGTTTGGGGGTTAACTATTTGTCCATATCTGGGACCCTAACAGGTGCTATCATTCCGGGTCAGGGTGGACCGGGGAACAACAGCAATTAAGAGGTGGTTCTATGCTCATCACAACCTCCCAATCAGAGGTCTTGCTGCCGGATGCCGTTTACTGCCATACCCAGGACCAATGAGAGAATTTGTTTCAATAGTCTACATAACATCGGTTAAAAATAAAATATATATTATTTGCACACTATGCATTATTTTTGTGTTATTAGGGCACCTCGATGTAGCGTAATAGGTAAGAAGCTTGTCTCTCTGGAACAATCGTGATTGTGTAATGAGTTCGATTCGACATAGACAAAGTTCCATTTATAAATAAGTTTAGATTTATGTGCTTGAGAGTGGATATGTAATGAGTTTATGGTCACTATCTACGGTCGATGAACTTTTCTCGACCAGTCTCAAGATCCCCAACCGAGATAAGGTTAATGTCTCTGTTTTAGATCATGTTAGATGTTTTCCATTTCATTTTAAGGAAATGTTTATTCCGCGAAAATATTTATCCCGAATGGAACGAATATAGTGTGGCCTGATGAAATGTGCCAATTTAGCTAATAGAAATTGATTATAATTTATAACCAATTTAAATGATGTGTTGAGTTTTTCTTTATAAATATCATATTGCTCTGGGTAACATCCATTGAGCTCTCTATACAAATATAAACTTGATATGTTATATTAAGTAGATCTTGTTTGATTATCCTCGACATTAACGGACTTAACGTAATTACCTATATAACAATAAAATATTTCGTTGTTTAAGTTAAAGTAAAATTTTATTAACTAAGCAGAATAACAAATGTGTAAGAAGTAAAATACTCAAATATAATATGTATGTAGTTAATTTGTATGCGTTAAATATTTAAAGAAAATATGTAAGGAGTTAGATCTTCTAGAGAAACAATAGTAAGGAGTTAAATAAATCTAGCTTGTGGTTGATAGTAGCAGTGTGCCTGTATATAAAAACATTCATCAGGTTACTAATAAAGTCTGTGTTTTCCTTTTCCTTTTTTTTTTTTTTTGACCGGCAAGAGAGTGAAAAGGAAAGTTAATCAATTTATCCCACCCTTTTACAGTTAAACAAATAAGATGCAACCGTAAATTCTACTCCAACAGCTTCTTTTCTCGCGCTTCCCGCCTGTGGAACTCCCTTCCACAACTCTGCTTTCCCGACAGTTACAATCTCCAGGTGTTTAAATGTAGGGTCAATAGACACCTCCTATCACACTAACTCCCAATTATTCTCAGAACACTCTCATCTACCCAACCCTCATTCTCGGTATCCTTACCCGCCTATCACCCACCCTCTGACATTTCCTATATTTAATCATCCTTTCTCCACTCTACGTAGCCCCCTGCGCAGTAGTGGCAGTGACATGCCTTGCACGGGGTGAAACGCTTATAAAAATAAATAAAATAAAAATAAAAAATAAAAAAGATTGTACTTATTGGCTGTTAGATATTAGGAGTCAGTTGAAGATGTCTTGTTGTTGTTGTTGTTGTTGTTGTTGTTGTTGTTGTTTTCTTTGACGGCGTGTGAGTGAAGTAAAATTGGAAGGAGGAAGAATGAATGTATATCGACGAGGCATGACAGGGTCGGCGACTAGAAATTACTTCCTTACATTGCGACGAGGTCATTATTAGATGACTGATTTGACCGGTCAAGATACGTGGCTAAGTAGTGAAATTTAGACATGTGGTTGGATCAAACGACATACCCATGTTTTGAGATAATAACTAAATTTTTACTGGCGTCATAGATCAATTTTCTATTTCTTATCCAATCAGAAACCAGAATCTTAATTTTCACACGGACATGTGAAATTTGCCTTGGTCTGAGTTTTTCCAAAATGATTTCAGTCGTTCTGATCCATTTTTGCGGATGTGCAATTTTACTTTATGTTTTAGTTAATTGTTGGATGATAAAAGATTTGAATCCTATAGTTCTACTCTGTAAGAGTAAATTTATAGTTTGAAGTAGTCTGAAATTTATTGAAACTAATCATATTTTACATTTATATAATTATAATTTCTTCAATTGTTACCAACAGTTCTTCAACTACTTGTTACTAAACATACTAAAATACTACCTGGTATTAAGAAATCCTACTAAAACGGCATCTATGACTACCTAGTATTAAGAAATCATCAAATGCATCTATGACTACGGCTAAGAAACTTACTAAAACGGCATCTATGACTACCTGGTGCATTAAGAAACTTACAAAACGGCATCTACAGACCAAATTTTTGGTATTAAGAACTATTGTAAAACGCAGGCATCTATGACTACCTGTATTAAGAACTTACTAAAACGGCATCTATGACTACCTGGTATTAAGAAACTTACTAAACGGCATCTATGACTACCTGGTATTAAGAAACTTACTAAAACGGCATCTATGACTACCGGTATTAAGAAACTACTAAAACGGCATCTATGACTACCTGGTATTAAGAAACTTACTAAAACGGCATCTATGAATACCTGGTATTAAGAAACTTACTAAAACGGTAACGACTACCTAGTATTAAGAACCACAAAAACGGCATCTATGACTACGTGTATTAAGAAACTTACTAAAACGGCATCTATGACTACCTCTAGTATTAAGAAACTTACTAAAACGGCATCTATGACTACGTGTATTAAGAAACTTAATAAAACGGCATCTACATCACCTGGTATTAAGAAACTACTAAAAACGGTATCTATGACTACCTGCATTAAGAAACTTACTAAAACGGCATCTATGACTACCTGGTATTAAGAAACTTACTAAAACGGCATCTATGACTACCTGGTATTAAGAACTACTTAAAACGGCATCTATGACTACGTGTATTAAGAAACTTACTAAAACGGCATCTATGACTACCTGGTATTAAGAAAATGATTAACTACATCTATGACTACATTCTGGTATTAAGAAACTTACTAAAACGGCATCTATGACCACCATTATGAAACTTACTAAACGGCATCTATGACTACCTGGTATATGAAACTTACTAAAACGGCATCTATGACTACCTGGTATTAAGAAACTACTAAAACGGCATCTATGACTACCTGGTATTAAGAAACTTACTAAAACGGCATCTATGACTATGTATTAAGAAACCATTAAATGGCATCTATGACTACCTGGTATTAAGAACTACTAAAACGGCATCTATGACTACCTGGTATTAAGAAACTACTAAACGGCATCTATGACTACCTGGCATTAAGAAACTTACCAAAACGGCATCTATGACTACCTGGTATTAAGAAACTTACTAAAACGGCATCTATGACTACGTGTATTAAGAAACTTAATAAAACGGCATCTATGACTACCTGGTATTAAGAAAATTACTAAAACGGCATCTATGACTACCTGGTATTAAGAAACTTACTAAACGGCATCTATGACTACCTGGTATTAAGAAACTTACTAAACGGTATCTATGACTACCTGGTATTAAGAAACTTACTAAAAACGGCATCTATGACTACCTGGTATTAAGAACTTACTAAAACGGCATCTATGACTACCTGGTATTAAGAAACTTACTAAAACGGCATCTATGACTACCTGGTATTAAGAAACTTACTAAAACGGCATCTATGACTACCTGGTATTAAGAAACTTACTAAAACGGCATCTATGACTACCTGGTATTAAGAAACTTACTAAAACGGCATCTATGACTACCTGGTATTAAGAAACTTACTAAAACGGCATCTATGACTACCTGGTATTAAGAAACTTACTAAAACGGCATCTATGACTACGTGTATTAAGAAACTTAATAAAACGGCATCTATGACTACCTGTATTAAGAAACTTACTAAAACGGTATCTTGACTACCTGGTATTAAGAAACTTACTAAAACGGTATCTATAAGCACCTAGTATTAAGAAACTTACTAAAACGGCATCTATGACTACCTGTTACTAACAAACATACTAAAACAGCATTTATAACTACAGGTTACTAATAAACATACTAAAACATCATCCTTTAATTCAAACAAGCAGTTTTGTGACTATTTCTTTTTTCAAGATAGGCCACATATGCCAGTGACGAAATTTTGTAGATCACATTAAAAAGGTAGGCAACATACTATACCGGCACCAAAAATTGTCCGCCACGTGCGCGCACCTACTAGACAATTTCCAAAAACGTCATTAGTTTTCGTTGCATTTTCCTTACATTCTTCAAATTAAGCATGAAGACAAGAAGAAAGTTTTGATGAAATCAGTAACTCTACAAAAATAGAAAACCGAGAATCCGAACAATGTTGGAGACATTAATTGTTCTTCAGCTAGTATTTTCATAAAAAGAAGAGAAATATCTCTAGTTGTAAAGAGAATGCACGTACAGGCAATGAAATGTTGATTATGTCACTTAACGTTCAAAAAGTAGAAACAGAAATTTATTTCCCCCACAAAGCTATAAATAAAAAATTCACCAAAATGGCATCTTAAATAAAATATAATATCTCCCATCAAACAATATAAAAGTAAACACTTTCACATTCAAGTGATATAATCTGTTGTCAACAATTTTTATATCAGGGCAAAAATTCATTTTCTGCCAAGAGTTGCAAGAAAAATGGAAGGCAAAACGATTTCAAAATTAAAAATATAATGCGAAAAATTACAACAAAAGAAATAATTCCATTATTCTTAGCAGAAGAAAAATAAATAGAAATCAATCACAAATATTCAATATTATGAATAAAAGACTAATAAACACAAATTGAAAGTTGCGTTTGAGTTAAAAAATATATAAGTTCAACCTAGAATTTGTAGTGGATAAGAAATTAATTAAATTCAACCTTCTTCACTTTTACAAAAAAATTCACAACGAAATCCTGGTTTTTCCCTGAATAGAAAAAGGATTGACCATGTGCTTAAAGAAAAAGGCGAAACCAGATTTCGCACGTAGGTGTTAAAATGATTTTTGACCAATGAGAGCGACTTGCAAGACCAAAAAGGACTTCGCGAGTAAGTGCGAAAAATCTACATTACAATAAAAGGACTTCATCTGCGTCAGTCAGAGAGACTCAGATGAGAGCAGCGAGAGACACCATTAAAATGTAACGAGGAAAGCTTCAAGTCAACTCGGGACATTCGTTGACTTTTTCTTTCCTTCTCGTGTGCTGATTTCCTTTACTACTTCTTCTCCATCCAAAGACATTCCTACCAAACAAACACATACATACGTACGTACACATGCACACTTTCAACAATTACTACTAGGAACATTTCCTACAAATCTTGATACCCATAACTTTATCTTGAACACGAACACTACTCTTACAATTTTAATAATGTTTCTAATTGCACATCAACTCCTACAAGTTATGTCATTCATTTCTTTAATAAATTTCTATTTTAACATGATAAGTGTATATTTTATTCTTAAACTATTCCACACAATTCCACACATTCTAACCTGTTGGAAATTGTACAAATAGTAACGGGTCTCCTCATTGGATGATGAATCCACCACATTGTTTTAAGACAATCCTGTTGATTGGCTGAATTAAGCCGACCTCGTTTTGAACTTTTTGGCGGGCTTAGAACGGAAGGGAACATTTCCGGTCTCTTTGGTCAGCCGGCTCTGACAGACACGGTCGCATTAGCACCGCTCCTAACTTATACGTTGCTGCGGGGCCTACAATAGGCGCCCTCATGTCTCTCTATCCTGAGACCGTTATACCTAAATTAAGGTATTTTTATTAGGCTAATGCCTTTTCTTCTATTCAGAGAGACTCTCTCTAAGACCATTATACCTTTAAGGTATCTTTATTAGGCAAATGCCTTACTTTGTTAGAGAAAACTTCTCTAAGAATTCTTCATGGCGAGTACATCGACCCTGTTTCGACCGTATGGAAACTGCTGAAGGAACCAGACTACAGAAGAATAATTCCTGGACGTCGCTGAATTTCGCAGCTCCACTCGTTAACTTCACCACCTTCCAAGACCAGGCCGAAGCCCTTCAAGTCTCCGGAAGGAAACCAACTACCGCCTCGAGAAGAGACCTCTATAACAAGCTAAGCAGTTAGCTGCAAAAAGTCAACATATTTTTGCAAGGCCAATAAACTTGTTGTTTAAAACCAGGTATGTCTTGTTCTATTTGTTGATATCCTTCCACTGCTTGAGCTCTGAGCTACGTGAGAGTAATTTCTCACAAACCTGCCGACAACCAACCTTCTGATGAAAACTTTCTGATTATTATAACTGCATAAAACTTGTAAGCTGAAGGGAGTTCGGTTAAGTAAGACACAAGGCCGAACCAAGGAACATTAACCAGCTCCCGACAGCCTCAAATTTGTCATAGAATAGCGGAAATTTAAAAAGGTGATGCCATTCAGACAATATAAACAAGTATAAGATTCTCTCATAGAGATTATAACATAAGCACAAACCAGAAACACTCTTAGAAAATACAAAACACACCGGAAGTTGTTATATAAACTAGATCATAAACTACAAACCGGAAACTGCCTTAGAAATATAAACACACATCGAAAGCAGATAATGGATCCAGGTGAGATAGTACAAACTGCCCCCGAAATAAAAACATACGTCAGAAACTGATATAGGAACTAGATTATAAAATAGAAACTGGAAACTCTGTTAAGAATATAAGCACACACCGGAAATTGATATAGGAACTAGTTTATAACGTTCAAACCGGAAACTGCCTTAGCAATATGAACACACATTTTAAATTTCTTATTGAAGAAAATATCATTCCACGATGCACACATAAAATATTATGAACATCCCATTATAGATTTCCGACCTATGCATATGATTTCTTAAAAATCATCAACTGAGGAAAAACTAAGAAAAGTCAACACAATATACTAGCAGTATAGCCCGGCGTTGCTCGGGTGTAATGAAAGCTGTCAAACTTTTCAAAGATTTTCCATGGTCCTGGAGCTCAGACATTTTGGACGTTGGCACGAAAGACTAAAAATTAATAGTTGTTTCCAGTGAAAGCGAAACCGTAGACTGAAAAAAAAAATGAATGGATGTAAATCAAATTTTGATTTCCTGGTATCGATATCAAATAAGATTTTTTTCGTCGTAAACTGAATTTTGAAGGCTAAATAAGTTATCTGAGTAAATGGTATCATGGCTGAGACTAGGAACTACAATTATACCTACTTAAAGCCAAACTCGAAGCAAAAACTAAAATAAAAGGGCTGAAAAAATACAGACATACAGGCAGATAAACACACACACACAAACATCTTGCCTTTTATTTTTTTATATATATATATATATATATATATATATATATATATATATATATATTCTGCACTATTGTAAGAACTACAACCTTGAAACTTCTGATATATCGCTTCTTATGTCTTTGTCTATGAGTATATCAAATTTGATTAAAATCGGACCACTCCTTCTATAACCCCATTTTTTCGATTATCGATTTTCGATATTTATCGGGGGTACCTCGACACAAAACCTAGCTAAGAACACTCGCAGACAATTATAGTACAACTGTGTAAATTTTCAAGAAAATCGGTTCAGCCGTTTCGGAGTCTATAGGTAACGGACACACACACACACACACACACAGACACACACACACACACAGACAAAGTTCCATTTATAAATAAGTTTAGATTTAGATAGCAAGTTGAAATATGTTGAAAGACCAGCTCTAATAGAGAAAGATAACGATATATAAATGTTTATATATTGAGAACAATATTGGAGAAAAATGTATGACAAAGTGAAAAAAAAGTAAAACAGTCTATATACTAACAAAACAATCAGCTAAAACTTAAAGGATGAATTTACTCTGTTGCATGTATTGTCATAAAAATGCACAGCAGAAACCTCAAGAAATTTAAATAAAAGATTAAATGAACACAAAAGGGACATTTTACAAAACAATACGTCAAATCTATTAGTTACTCATTGTAACTGGACTAACCACAATTTTGACATAAAAATGCTCCTAACAGAAAACAATTCACTAAAACAAAAATGGTTAGGGAGTGACTTGATTGCAAGACCATCAACAGTAAATTTGCGACCGAGCACTTAAAACATTTCACCATTATTTGTTGGGCTTCTAACAAAAGTGGAAAAAAAAACAATATCTAAATGAAATCGGTTAGATTATATACGAAAAAAAATGTTAATTTGAAATTACCAGCATCCTTCGTTCTTACTGTGTTGTTACAATAACATAACAAATATAGTCTGATGAAGTCCTAAAGAACGAAACGCGTCACAGGAAGACTTCTTCCCCACTTTGTCGCACATTTATCCCTATATATATATATATATATATATATATATATATATATATATATGTGTGTGTGTGTGTGTGTGTGTGTGTGTGTGTGTGCGCGCGTGTGTGTTTGTGTGTATATATATATATATATATATATATACACATATACACATATATATATATTTATATACATATATATATATTTTCCATTGGTAAACGCGACCTAGGTTTCTACCACGAGTGGTGTCTTCAGGTGATTTTCAATAACTGATTTTACGGTTTATTTATGTTTTATTTTTTTAAGAACGCTCATGTAACGGTGTTTTTTTTTTTTCTTTTTTTTTTTTTTTTGAACGCTCACGTGGCAAAGAATTTTTGAACGAGCAATTTTTAAAATTACAATGACGTTTTCATCCATGGTTGTTTGAACCTAAGAGGTATTTTTTAGTACGGTTACACTTAGTCATAATTTCCGTTCATTCGTTCAGTAGTTCGTTTTTGTTTGGGAATAGCATAATCACTAACTTTTCTTCCTGGCACAGTTTACAACTTTTGTCACCGTTGTAAAGCTTGGCTGTTTTTACTATACTCCACGTTATGTCTGGGTCTTTTCCATATATATATATATATATATATATACGAAGGCGATAACCATTGATAAGGCATCCATTAGTTTTATTCTTTTTTTTTTTTGCATGTGGATGATGCTATGACACGTTACACGTAAGATAACATTCATCATGAAAAATGGCAACAAGTATAGCCGAAAGCACTCGCATAAACAAAACTATTGGGCAATTTTTAAATAATTACTGTTTTAAAAAGAAATGAATCATAAAATCATCTGAAAAATTAAACAAAAAAACTTAACCATCACACCCTGTCTGTCATTTTTAATCAAACCTGCATATATATATATATATATATATATATATGAAATAAAACAACTAAGATGCAAGTGGTTACTGATACTGAAAAATATAAAAATTTATTAAGGAGAGAGGACAATAAAAGAACAGGAATTTATTAAGATAGAAGATGACAATTGACACTGCACTTAAATTTTTGAAAATCAAAGTTGGCTGGAAAGCAAAAAAAGCAAAAAGCCAGAAGAGAGTGCCACACGCGAGAGGGGCGAGAGAAATTCTTCGCATACAAATTAAGGTTACATCTTGTCATTGCAACTAAGATGAGACCTTGCTACCATTCTAGTACTGCACTTAAGTACATTAAATTATGCAGGTTGCGATAGCGCCCGTTTTTTCGAGCTGAGTGGTATAGCATGACGTGGAACAATTGCGCAGTATTCACGATCCCCGAAACCAGACCTAACACTAACGGCCTTTTACTTGTGAAAGATCCTGAAATATCAAGTTTACAGGCTCAAATTGAAACCAATTTATGAATTTAAAAGTAATTTCTTAAATTAATGTAGAAATGTATGAAATCGTTTGAAGAAGTGTTGCTGATAGGGTCCAACGCTGTAAACATAAATGGGGATATTTTGAACGTTAAATAGCTTGTTAATCATAACAAATATTCTTTTGCTGTGAAAAAAATTACATTAATTTAAGTTAATGTAATGTATATGTTCAGTAAGTGTAAATAAATAAACAACGGCGTTAATTTTGGCCCATTATGTATATATAAAATATTTTTTTATAATCATATCACTCCAAGCAAGGCATTTTACTGCCACTGATGTGCAGGGGGTTACATAGGTGGAAATTTATGAGAAAGAGTGACAGGTTATAGGGAGTGTCAGGAAGTGGGTAAGAGAAGGATGAGAATACTAATGAGATTGGAGTGGACGGAGAAAGGATCATGAGAGATAGGATGCCGGTTAGTGAGATAGGAAATTATATATTATGGACTCTCCCGTCGATTTCGACGTATGAGGTCTAGACAACTGTTTAATTCAATGTAGCATGCCTGCACTTACTCAATCGTAAATGGCATTTGAGTCCTGCAAGAGATTTACAAACAAGTCCACAATGGAGGCAAGAAGGGAGATTGCACGAATGATCGGCTGGGAACACTTGCAGATGCTTTGGTTCTCTCACGTCTTACGCGCAGTCGGTTAATCTAAGTCTCAGAGAACTGCTTGATTCCCCTCTGGCAGGCAGATCCCCATTCAATTCGCTGAGAGGCAATTCGTTCAAAATCACGGTGAGGAATATTTGTACATGTCAAATTCGTTTTCAGCTTATCCTTAAAGCGAAGCAGAGGTCTACCCACATTCCGCCGTCCACTGCTAAGCTCGCCGTACAACACTTGCTTTGGTATCCGGTTATCTTCCATACGTAAGACATGTCCTGCCCAACGCAGCTGTGATTGCACAAGAAAGCTCTCAATTCCGCTAATACTGTGATTGCATCAGAAAGCTCTCAATTCCGCATTAGACATCCGATTGTTTAGGGTGAAACCACAAATTGTTCTAAGGCAATTTTTGTGGAAGACATCAAGCTTCTGGATGTGATTATGATAGACTGTCCATGATTCCGATCCATAAAGCAGCGTCGTTAGCACAACTGCTTCATACACAAGTACTTTAGTCCTTAGGCTAATCCCCCTATGCATCCCACAACCGATGGCGCAGTATCCCAAAAGCACTAGTTGCTTTCGCAATTTGATTAATGATTTCATTACCAAGAAAAGCATTCCAATTAACCTTACTTCCAAGATAGGTAAAGTTTTTCACATATTTCAGATCCTTACCATCTACTCGGATTGGTATATCGGCAAAGCTGTATACTGGTGGCCGCCGCTTTACACCCAGAACCTGTTTTGGTGTAGGGCGAGGTTGGTGAATCACCTGTGTTTTCTTGATGCTGATTGTCAGACCAAAAGCCTTGCAAGCAGCGGAAAACCTATCTACAAGCAGTTACGCTTCCTCTTGAGAGGTTGCACAAAGTGCAGCGTCATCTGTAAAGAAAAGATCCCTAATGATAGTTTGTCGAATGAGGGTCTTAGCTTTGAAACGCTACTGGTTGAAGAGACCACCACTTGTTCTGAATTTGAATTCTACGCCTGTACCAATATCAGCAAAAGCATACTTCAGCATAACTGAAAAGAACAAAGCAAACAGCACAGGTGCCATTACGCAACCCTGTTTAGTACCATTTGTCACATTGAAAGGTTCTGAAGACTCCCCATTTGAAACAACAGATGCCTTCATTCCATCATGAAAAGACATGATTACATTCAGCATGTTGTCGGGCATTCCCAGCTTTTTCAAACCTTCCAGAGAGATGAACGGTTGACTGTGTCAAAGGCCTTTGTAAGGTCAATGAAAACCATATACAGTTCCTCATTCTTCTCTCGGACTTTCTCAGCAACCTGACAGAGGGAAAAGATCATATCAACAGTACCTCGACTAGCACGGAAACCGCAGTGAGATTCGGGGTAGATATCGTCAACAAGGTATTTGATTATTCTATTGAGAATAAGCCTTGCCAAGATCTTCCCTGCAATTGATAAAAGTGAGATGCCACAATGGTTGTCACAGATGTTCCTATTGCCCTTGTTTTTATACAGATGTTAAATTAGTGTATATTTGAAATCCTGAGGGACATTTCCAGTTAGCCAGATCTTCACAAAGAGACTATACCGCTTCTTCACCAGTTTCTGACCACCGTACTTAAAAACCTCAGGAGGTAAGGCGTCTTTCCCAGATTTTTTGCCTGAAGAAATTTGCTTGATAGCAATTAAAACCTCGTGTATTGCTGGAAGGAAAGAGAGTTCAGGAATTTCAGGTCGCTTAGTGATAGATGAAACTATTTCTTCGTCAGTTGTAGAAGCATTGTTTAGAACTGCTTCAAAATGCTCCTTCCAGCGATTCAAAATATCCGCTCTGTCAGTCAGCAGTGTGCCATCACTTGCTAATATGGGAGAAACACCAGATCCGTGTGGCCCAAAAACTTTCTTAATACCTTCATAAAAGGCTTTCAAGTCCTTCCTATCAAATGCTTCTTGCACTGATTTGGCATGTGACGACCACCATGCCTCTTTCATCTGCCGTAGTGTTTTCTGGACCTTGCTTTTGCATGCATTGTATTCTTTCTTCTTTAATGTGGAGTTCTTATTCTCAATCCAGATTTTGTGAGCCTTGTGCATCTCGTTGATCAAATCCCGTGCCTCAACATTTTGATCATCAAACCAGTCCTGATTCTTACGAATAGGTAAGCCCAGAACTTCCAATGCAGATGCGTGAATTGCGTCACATAATGATTTCCATGAAGATTCAATATCATCAGTTATTTCAACAGAATCTAATGAATGATCAAGGTGAGCCGACAGTGCCGCTTGTTGATCGGTGCTCTTTAATGGAAGGAAGTTAATTTTGGCCCATCATGTATATAAAATATTTTTTTTATAATCATATCACCCCAAGCAAGGCATTTTACTACCACTGATGTGCAGGGGGTTACATAGGTGGAAAGTTATGAGAAAGAGTGACAGGTTATAGGGAGTGTCAGGAAGTGGGTAAGAGAAGGATGAGAATACTAATGAGATTGGAGTGGATGGAGAAAGGATCATGAGAGATAGGATGCCGGTTAGTTAGATAGGAGATTAAATATATATATATATATATATATATATATATATATATATATATATATATATATATATATAATCATATCGCCCCAAGGAAGGCATTTTACGGCCACTGTTTTGCAGGGGGTTACATTGAAGGAAAGTTATGAGAAAGAGTGGCAGGTTACAGGGAGTGTCAGGACTGATGAGAATGGAGTAGACGGATAAAGGAACATGAGAGAGAGGATACAAGTTAGTGAAATAGGAGTTGACTATTGAGTTTACATTCTAGCTGTTGGGGAAGCAAGTAAACGGGAGGGAATTCCACAGGTGAGAAGTGCGAGAAAAGAAGCTGTTGGAGTAGAATTTGCGTTTACATTTTATTACTTTCACAGTAAAAGGGTGGGACCTAGTTGCTAATCTTGTGGCTCGTGTAAATTCATATATAGGGCACACCATTGAGCTAAGTTCATCGGGGCAGAAGCTGTGAAAATATTTGTAGAAGAGACACAGGGAAGCCACATTGTGCCGGTGAGAAAAGTGACTGTATCTGAGCTGTCAAGTCGGAATCGATCACATTACAGATTCTCCGTTGGATTTTGTCAAGGACACCTAGGCGGATAATAGAAGAAACCGACTATATATGGCAGCAGTATTCAATGCACGGGCGGAGGGTTGATTTGTACATGTGCAGGATTGTTTCAGGCGGAAAAACTTCCTGGCCCTACACAGAGAACCGACCTTCTTAGCAGCGGATTTAGCTATGGCTTCTACATAATCATTTCACTTGAGGTCAGTTGTGAGAGTTAACCCGAGGAGGAGTACTGCTTTGCTTTTAGGGAGACTAACCTGATCCATGCTAATAGCGGGGGTAGAAGCGATTGCCTGTGATGATTAATAGATAGCAGCTTAATTTTGGAAGCATTAAAATTCACGAGCCTTCTTACTCCAGTCCGCCACGGATTGGAGGTCTTTTTCAAGCTCAGCAGCGAGGTTTGCTTTGTCAGCTTCGGCAAATTTTTGATCGAGGCGAGAGTAAACCGTAGTATCCTCAGCTTATATGCCTACTTCGGATCTTCTTCCATCGGGAATATATTTTAATGTACTCACTCATCAAAGATGAAAAAAAGATTTGAAGCAACCGAAATGTGGTTCCACAGATGAAAGTTGAAGATACTATAAACCAAAAATGTAAGCAACGATGACGTATTGGAGAGGAGGAGAACAAAAAGAAACTGATACTTAACATCAGGAAAGACAGCTAAAGTTCCTCCGACATGTAATGAGGAAGGAGAGCTTGGAGAATCTGATACTTACAGGTCAGACAGAAGAAAAGAGAGGCAGGGAAAAACCAACAGGTGACATATTTGACGGGCTTGAGTAAATGGATGGCGGAGTGGGATTTAGGTGGGGTAACAGAATAAAGCGTGCTAAGAGCCACTAGAGACAGGAAGATGTGGAGGGCCATGATCACCTACGTCCTGAAGAGACGCAGCACATAAACGAAGTGGACGTTATCTACGGCTATGTAAATACAAAAGCGGACTCTGAAATCAACACCGAGAAGCGACAGGCTGTTTTATTCTTGAGCGCATTTGTCACACCTTTGTCTAATGGTTGTGTTGAAGCATGAAACAGGCTGTCGCCTCTATGGTAAACTCAGTGTCCACTCTCTCACACACACATACATATATATAAATATGCATGGGTAAATTTTAAAATAGAGTATATTTATGAAATGGAGAATATAAATAAAAACAAAAGGAAAACTAATCTTAACCGCCGAGTCTCGTCATATGAAGGACTTTATCAATGCAAATGTCATACGGGTATATATATATATATATATATATATATATATATATATATATATATATATAAAGATAGATATATAGTATATCGAGGCAGCAAGTAATTTTCTAAACATATGCTGTTAAATATAAGAGACAATGAATGTCTATTATGTTTAATCATGAGCCGTTCTAAACGTCGTATTTTTGCTTTAATTTCAGTTGAAAATAAAGACAAAAATTCTCTAACATTTGGATAATTATTTATTGGTTTTCTTCTAAGCTTTCGGCTCACATGAGCCATCTTCAGAGAGGTTGTTTAAACTGAAATATTATAAAATCCACCATCACTGACGATTTTATTTTGTGTTGACATAAAACTCCGCTTGGCAACGGCAATAGTTACCAAAAATAATAAACGCAATTCTTAAGTTTGCGATGCAGTTTTATGACGTCACACCGCGGGATAGCGCGAAATGACAACAAAACCGTGTAGTCAAATGCAATGTAATATGTTATTTCCTGTTTTAAATTTGATTTTACTGAGTGTTAGTTGTTTTGATTTGATGTACATGGCCTCCAATATCTGCAGGTTCCTCTTACTGTGTGTATGAGTATGGATCACCGTATTGTTGACCAAAATCTGTCTGATATTACATACATGTTTATGTTTTTCAGAGAAATGTTGTTTAATAGTACTCTGATCAGAAAGATGACATGTAAGTCTACGGGAGAGCGTGGTTGTAGTAAAACCAATATATGTACAACCACGCTACGTACAACCGGGCTATACTGCTAGTATATATATATATATATATATATATATATATATATATATATATATATATATATATATATTCGTTACAAATTGTCGGTTGCTTATAACCAAGTTTCGTTAAAATTCGTTAATCTCCTTAACATGTTTACATTTGTTTGACATTACGATACATTACAGAGCAGATATGGTTTGTTTACGATAGATCGAAAATTGTGTTATATAAACATGATAAAAACCTCGTCTGTTCAAGAGGCTATTCATGGTCGAGTGGTTAAGACAGTACCAGACCAAATGGTAGCTTCCCCTATGTAAATAGGGGTCGCAGGTTCGAATCCTGCTGGATAGCACACATTTTCGTAATAAAAATTTATCGTAAATAATTAGGCCGGTCGATATAAATATAAAATACTGTTTAATTAAAAACGGAATATCTAACTTAAATACGAGTATCGGTAAAAATAATTTATTTATTTTTTTTTTTTTATTTACATACATACATACATATATATATATATATATATATATATATATATATATATATATATAATCGAAATAATAACTAAATAGACTCTGTAAGTATTTAGGTTGTAAAATTATACTAAGATAAACCTTTAATAAAACCATTAACAAACAGAACCTAATTCCGTTACAATCCGGTGCACTGAGGCGTCGGATGAATGGGGAGAAAAAAAGAAATCCGCGGAATAAGAACAAAACATTCAATAATCCGCAGTAAAGAAAAAAAAAACCCAAACGGAACCAACCACGAGAAAAAGTGCTCGATACAAAGTACAAAAGATATACAAAAGTCGAGCAAAGACACACAAAAAATCTCAAGCGAGCCAAAACCTACCGCGGTTTCACACTACGGATCGTCAGGGCAAATAAATATATATATATATATATATATATATATATATATATATATATATATATATATATATATATATATATATATATATATATATAAACGCGTTACTCCTCATTAATGATTTCAGTTCCTTTTTCCCTCTCTCATTCCATGGCTTAGGGAGGGATGACTCCGACTGGCACCAAATCGGTCGAGTTTCGATCCCAGCTGGAAGCAGATGGATGTGTCACTGATGAGCTGTGATACAACGAAACACACTTGAATGTGGATGCCTAATGTGTATGTGAGATGTATAATAGTATCCTGAAACAAAATACTCTGAAGGAGCCAAAGAGAGCAGACGCTCTCGCCGAAACGCGTTGTTAAAATTTTCCGTTTTATCTCTTCATTTTCATACATAGCTCCATTACTGAATATTTTTTTTAATCATGATGTCAGTATATGCAAAACGTGAAGAGATGAATTAGATAGATAGATAGATAGATAGATAGATAGATAGATAGATAGATAGATAGATAGATAGATAGATAGTCTTTTTGTCCTTTTAACATTTGTCTATGTATCAATTTTTTTTTATTGCTAATTATTATTCTTATTCTTATTGAGAAATCTTAACGATTCAATAATGAAAAGAATGTTGATTGTTTCTTCAAATATTCAACAAGTATGGGACAGAAATCGTAGGCAATACAGTTTTATATTTTATTATACGGTGTAATTAAAATATATTTTATACATAGCGTACATTTCTTAAAGAAATTCATAAAAAATGTTTAATAATTCTTACCTGTGATTTCACGAAGTGTATAAACAGCACTGTTAAAAGAATTCACAAAGTAATCATTTTGGAAAGTCATTGACATTGCATTTTCTCTAGTAAATTTTATAATTCCCTGATTTAATAATTCACATAGTTAATATAGTCACTGGCGATTGTGGAACTCTGAAAACAGGTGGGGTTCAATTAGGGGCAGAGTTTTTTTCTGATGAGGAGGGGGTAAACTCAAACAGCGTCTTTATTTTCATACGACTCCACAACTTAAAAATGAGTTTGAGTATGTTACGTCACAAAATTAAACGGAATAACTTTTTATTCATAAAAGTAGAGTTCTAATCTATTCTTGCCCTCTTTTCTGCTCTCAATCTATTGGAACTGAAAAGAGGTTAATTTCAAAACAAAATCAAAGGGTTAATACTAATGAGTCCTTAAAACGTTTAATGAAAAATAAAAAGCATAGTGGAAAGTGCTTTAGATCAAATCTTATCAAAATCAGAGACTGATAAGTTTCATAAATTTTTTAAAGCTTATAAAGGGGTGGGGCAATCGAGTGGCCAGAACAGAATTGTGTGGAAGGGCCCTGACTCCCCGTAGTATTGCCACTGAGTAACAGTGTCTTATTTTGGTAAAATAATTGACAATGCTTTTCTAGTAAGAAACAGTTGCCAATTCATTTCTATAGCAGGCTTACGGCCATATCACGTTGAATACACCGGTTCTCTCTCGAACACTGAAGTTGAGCGTGGTCAGTACTTAGATGGGTGACCGCTTGGGAATACCAGGTGCTGTAAGCGTTTAGTGACGGATGTGCGTTGTGGTGCAGTAGATATCGGCTCGGAAAGAGAAATTGGTGAGCTGAGTTCGAATTCCAGTTGAATAGCCTGCATTCACTAAGGCACTGGTACTCTTGAGAAAGGTATTGATACGTCCCTTCCCTCCAGTTATGGGTTAAATAACAGAGTAGGACTTGGAGACCCTACCCTTAAAAACAAATCCCAATGAATCTTGGTACTCGAAAAAGAAAAAAGTATAACTAGAGACAAAAACTTATATAAAACAATAATAAATTGTTGAAAGAAAAAGGTATTACCAGCAATAAATAAATAAAATTTAGTTGGCAATAAATGACCCGCGGAGGTTGATATGCCATAAAACAAAAACAACAATTTCTATAGTAAAATAATTGAAAAGGAATTTATCTCGTATATTAATTGTCATATTTCTATCTTGAAATTGACAATGGATTTTAATTGTAAAGTTACTGACAATGCATTTTTATAATGTAATTGACAATTGTTTCTATAGCAAAATTAGCAGTATAGCCCGGCGTTGCTCGGGTGTAATGAAAGCTTTAGAACTAATCCATGGTCCTGGAGCTCAGATTCTTTGGACGTTGGCACGAAAGACTAAAAAGCAATAGTTGTTTCCAGTTAAAGCAAAACCGTAGACTGAAAGAAAAATGAATGGATGTAAGTTAAATTTTGATTTCCTGGTATCGATAACAAAATTTTCTGCACTATTGTAAGAACTGCAACCTTGAAACTTCTGAATATCGTTTCGTATGTCTTTGTCTATGAGTATCAAATTTGATTAAAACCGGACCACTCCATCTATAACCTGATTTTTTCGATTATCGATTTTCGATATTTATCGGGGGTACCTCGACACAAAACCTAGCTAAGAACACTCGCAGACGCTTATAGTACAACTGTGTAAATTTTCAAGAAAATCGGTTCAGCCGTTTCGGAGTCTATAGGTAACGGACACACACACAGATACACACAGACAGTTCCATTTATAAATAAGTTTAGATAGATATTAAACAATGAATTACTATAGTAAACTAATTGACAATGCATTGCTATGATGAAATTGGGGGGTGCTTGGCCCACTTTTTCCCCCTCCCCCAATGAATATCTATAACAAGGGTGACCAAACTTACTTAATATAAGTGCCGAGAATGTTTAAATGTTTGAAAGCCGAAAGGCATTAACAAAATCTACACATACGTTTTTGTCGCATGCACATTAAACTTACGTTTTTGAACCCAATGGGGTCTCGATTCATATCCAGTAAATAATTATAGCGTTTGACATTTTTCTTATTTACCTTTTTATATTAACTGTGATGAAAAAAAGAACTTAGCCAACATATTTCCTTGAGCCGCATGCTAGAGGTTAGAAAGCCACATGTTAAAGGTCAAAGAATCGAATGTGGCTTATGAGCCGCTGTTTGGCCATCCTTTATCGATAGGAAAATAATAAACAATGCATTTTATAGTAAACTGATGGATAATGTCTATAGTGAAATAAGTGACAATGTGTTTCTGTAGTAAAATCATTAAAATAAAATTTCTATATGAATAGAGTTGGCAATGCATTTCTGTAATGAAATGATTATTAATGAAATACTCTATTAAATAATTGACAAAACAATTAACTGGTAAAATAGTTAGCAAATAATTTGTATAATAAAATAATTAATTTACTTTATTTAAATAATTGACGTAATAGTGATGGCAAAAATTTACAGAAATCGGTAAAAGACAAACGAAATAATGGAAGCAATAATTTTAAGTAAATAGTATTTGAAAAGAAAGTTATAACCTCCTTCAAGGAGAATCAAGATAATTTACAATTGTAGGCGAGGTTGTTAGAGTTCTCTTCAGCTTTGTAGCCCTGTTTTTTGCCTTCTACTCTTTCACCCCTGAAAAAAAAAATTAATAAATAAAAAAATAAAAATGCCTTTCACATCACTCTGAAATATTACCATTTGCTTCAGACGCAACTCTGGTATAAATACTTAAATTCTTTCTTTCAGTCGCTCTCTGCCGCGAATCTCACTGCAAAGCTACTGCCTAAAGCGACACCCCGCCTTTCCACTTCTCTTTGTCGTTCGTCCATTTTTATAGTAAGATAACCTGTTCCCTCTACAAATGTTACCTTCTCCTCATCACCAAGCTGGTGGACTTTGTACGTATGCTTCCAAGTATAAATAATGACTACTCCCTCATTTACTGCGATCCTTCTGAATTTCAAATGCGGGATCTTTGATTTAACTTCCAGAAGAACTTCTTCATCGTCTCCAGTAAATGTTTCTTTCTTTCGACTCTCGGTATATTTATTTATTTGCTAGAAGCCAATTGCTTTTTTCCAGCTTTCCTCTTGGATCGTTCTCTCTGAGGTTCGCAAACGTTTCTCTTATTTCTCTCCGTCTTCTACTTCAGCCTATCTATATATCTATATGCGTTTCTGTATGTCTTTGTGTAAGTGTGTAAACCTTATTCCATTACTCCACAGCAAACCCAGTTACCGATCCTTTACTCTCCCTCTCACCAAACGCTGCTTCTCTCCTTACTCTCCTTCGTATCGTGATTCCCAACGAGCGTAACTGCTGCTTCTATCTTCCTTTACTGCTTCTCCCCGCTTTTTGCTTCCTTCCTTCTTTCCCTCCTTCGTGACTCTTTATATTATATTTTTTTTTTTTAGTGTATAGTAAAAGTAACCTGCTCCCCCTCAACCGCCATTTCCTCTTCTCTTTTTCTTTCTCTCTCTATTACCACGATCAGCGCACACACGCACACAGTGTATTCTCAAGCACATGGCCTACTCTCACTTCTACTCTTTACACTCCTGCTGCTCCTGCTGCTGTAATTTCTAGTCTCCAAGCTTATGCCCGTACGAATGGACGCGTTTTTCCTTAGCGGGCAACATTTTACGGATTTCTATACTAAAACGGAAACCAGTGGAAATCTTTGAGATTTGTACGTAATTTGAATATTTTTTCCCTTTAAATATACCCCCCATTTTGCTATTGTTTCCCCCCACACCTTTTTTTTCTTCTCAATCAGCATCAACATTTTCTGTTTCTGCCTGTCCTAGATTCTCCCCCCCCCTTATTGTAATTGTTTTTATGCTCGTCTCTTTTTCGACTGTCTTCTCTGGAAGGACCACAAATATTTTTACCATTCATCATTCCTTTCTTACTCCCGATAATTCAGAGAGGCAAAAATGCTAAATCTACATTATTGACTACTGTTTTTATCATACATAGGTCTGGGCTTGTTTTCCATTCATTTGGAGCTGATATCAATCGACTGCCTCTTTCTCACTTATTTCATTACTATTATTAGTATTGTATTCTTTCTTGTATCTTGTTGCTAACAGAGGAACGTTGATTTCACATACTGTTTTTATGATTGTTAGTATTTACTGCCTACAATGACCGTAATGCTCTGAGTGTTTTTATGTTATTTATGATAGTAACAATAATAAAGAAGAATAAATAAATAATATAAATATTTACTTGGCTTCAGGTCGATATTTCTTTTTTTAACATATAAAGAAACAACACCTACGTTTTCTGTCTCGTTTATCCCAGGGATTCACAAAGGGTGGATTTTTATTTATTTATTTATTTATTTATTTTTTTTGGAAAATCAGGTACTCTAAAGCAGTCTTTAATAAAGATACACACATACACACACATTGCATCTTGCTTTTCTCGTCTTGTTTCTCTCGACCTGATCCAGGAGAATAATGGACTTTGAAAACACGCACCACAAGCCGAAAATGTAACTATTTTTCACCTTTTCCTTTTCGGTTAAAAAAAAAATAAATAAAATAAACGGTGTTAATTTAATTATCACTAAAACTGTTTAACAAAAATAATTTATTGCTTTTTCTCAGGCATAGTACTTTTTTTTTTTTTTTCCATAAAACAAAAAACAAACTAAACATATTCGTGACATTTTCCACACTAGTGGATATATATATATATATATATATATATATATATATATAATTACACACACACACACGGCCTATCATATAAATTATCCGATATTTGTTCTGCAATTTAACCGCCTTCTGTTTGTCTTCTGTATTGCACTTAGGAAGTTTCTGTTTTTTTGATCTTGAAGGTAAATATATCAAAAGACGCTTGATAATGAACCCCCTTTAGGAAATAACATTAATTTATAAACGGAGTACAATAGGGAGTCTTTTTTTTTAGTTTTGTTTAACACTGGCATATATATATATTACCCCCCTTCTTTTTTTACAAAATAAATTATATATATATATATATATATATATATATTTTTTTTTTTTTCCTAAAGACAACTTTCATGTTCAGTGCTTTAGTTTTAAAAACTATAGTGTATTTCCAAGCCCCGTTCAGACATGAGCATAAAAAAAAGCTACTGACATTCAGTCTGATCTGAAGTGAAGCAATGCGGCTTACATTCACTTCACGTTGAAGCCCCAATATACCGTACAATCGCCGAAGTTAAGCAATGTTGAGCCTGGTCAGTACTTGGATGGGTGACTGCTTGGGAATACCAGGTGGTGTAATGGATCGGGATTGTACATCGGAGTACCGAGTTTTCATTCCAGTTGGGTTCGTTACGTGCAATTACTCCTGGGAGAGTTATGAATCCACCTCTTTATCCCCCTATCTATGGGTTAATTAATAAGACTTGTATTATCTCAAAAAATTGCGCACAAAATAATTTAAAAAGAAAAAACCCATAGAGGTTGATATGCTGCTAAAAAAAAAAAAAGTCAAAAACAACTGAAGCTATGCAATTTCCGAAAAGGCATGAAAATATCCAAGCCGCTAATTCATTCTCGAACCTAATTTCAATCGAGGCGATTAAACATTTTTTATATGAAATACGATTTCCAGTTACGAAAAACTAACGTTAAAATTTATCAATTAATATAGCCTATCGCTTCAGTTTATTTATTACAAATGATTTGACGTTTTAGTTCTTTTAAGGAATTTATTGGAATTGCCTATAATTTTAAAATAAAAATCCAAGGTTTTCTTCTGTTTTCGTCTGCGTTTTTTGACTTGTGGGATGAGATTTGAAAAAAAAAATGCAGAAATTGCTGATTTTATTTTTGCTAAGGATGTTAAATTAATTCTATATTTAATTGTATTTTATTTATTTCAAGTACCGTACATCACGTAGAATTTAATTTAATAGCAAAAAGAAACATCCTTGAATTCAATAAAAGTAAGTAAACCAATCAGTTTTCGTCTCAAGGACTGTTGGAAAACTCGCTGAACAGTCAGTCATACACCCGCATTTGTCGCGTTCATTCTCGATAAGCATCGAATCCCTTTTTTTTTTGTGATGTTCCCCAGCTTTTAAAAGCAAGCTGGCAAAGATAAACGCTAACCAAGTTCCTTTTGTACGTCTTTAAATATCTGGGATTTTTTTCTTTTTTTTAATTGATTTCTTGATGTTTTTTATATTAGTAAAATTATTGATAATGTCTAGTGAAATAAGTGATAATGTTTTTCTGTAAAATTATCAAAATAGAATTTCTGTATGAATAGAGCTGGCAATGTATTTCTGTAATAAAATACCCTATTAAATAATTCACAAAACAATTAAAATAATTAACAAACCATTTGTGTAATAAAATAATTGATTTATATTTAAATAATTGACGTAATAGTGATGGCAAAAATTTACAGAAATCTGTAAAAGACAAACGAAATAATCATTAATGGAAGCAATAATTTTAAATATTTGAAAAGAAAGTTATAACCTCCTTCAAGGAGAATCAAGATAATTTACAATTGTAGGCGAGATTGTTAAGAGTTCTCTTCAGCTTTGAAGCCCTGTTTTTCGCCTTCTGTCATGTCTCTTTCGAGACATGATCGCCCAAGCGTGTATCACGTATGGCACTTAACTGACTGACTGACTCTTTTACCCTTTAAAAAAAAAATAAAATAAAATAAAATAAAAACAGCCTTTCACATCACTCTGCTGAAACATTGCCATTTGCTTCAGACGCAACTCTGGTATAAATACTTAAATTCTTTCTTTCTGTGGCTCTTTGCCGCGATCCCACTGCAAAGCTACTAATAATAATATTTAAAAAAAACATTCACCACACATATACATGCGTGAAAACACTACCTTCTTCCCGTTCTTAAACATTCGTGTTATTTTAAGTATCAATTTTATTTTTAGGTCAGTGCGCTGTTTCTAGGCTACACAAAAAAGAATCCTTCAGTTACAAACACTCTCGCATATTCACCTGTATTAGCTGAACTCCAATTTTCTTTTCGTGAAGATCCTTGTTAATTTCAACTCACGCAGCAAATATTTCACCCCACCCCACTTAAATCTAAAGCCATTAAATATTTAAAATCATCGCATATTATTATTCAAGAAAGTTTAACGGCTCTTTCTGTGTAAATAACTACAGTGTAATAATAAAATTAAATTTTACTGAAAATCAGGTATATAGTCGTTTTTAGCGTTTCAAACGAATTTTTTCATAAACAATGATTTATCTCCCTTAGATCGGACGTAAATATAATTTATTTTAATTATTTTTAATTTATTATATTTTCGTAAAAATACTTTAGTATTTATTTATCATGACCAGAAATTTATCAGAATAAAGCTGGTTTGTGGAGGGGTATGGGAGTAGGTCGAACTTACCTGCACTTAAAAGATATATACTGTAAGTACTGTACTATTTAAATAGACTGGCCCACTCGTAAAAATAAATAATTATAAGTGAGGGATCGATTTAACACTGTATCGATATTATTAACAAGACCCTCTTCTAAATTTAAAAAAAAAATCAATATTTTTCTATTCTGACTAGTGGTGCGGCCGAAGAAAGTTAAAAAGCTATTAAAAATAAAAATTACTTCAAATTTTCCATATTTTTACGATTGGATCAATTAAATGTGTTTTTATATAACAAAACGGAAAAAGAGATATATTTAAAAAAAAACAAAAAAAACGCTAGACACGACAATTCACTGCAAAATATCTTTTAGTTTTAATGATCATAAAAAAATAAGTTTTTTTCGGGATCTTATCGCCATTTTTTGTGCAGGACTTTCAATTACAGGAAAGAATATACCATGGCATTTAAGAAATTAATTTTGATTTTCAGTTTTGTTTTTTTTTTAAATAAACGAATGTTTCAAATAAAATCATATTATTCTGCTGCTTGTATACAAGTGTTAGTGATGTATGCTGAAAAATTCTCGACTCAACTAAACATCTCCAAAATTTAATGAAACTGGAAATATTTCTTGAAAGGACTTATTTAAGGACTAATTAGTCAAGGTTTTCAGTGTTTCTATTAAAAAAAAAAACCAAAGGGGCACTCAGTAATTTTCAATTCGTTTTATTCACCAAAAAGTGAATATTTTTTGAGTTCGTTGTGGTACAGTGGATATCGGCTCGGAACGAGAAACCGGCGAGCCGAACTCGAATTCCAGTTGAATCCATTGTATTCACTTACGCGTAAATACCCTTGGGAAAGGTATTAATAATTAATCCGTCTCTTCCTTCCAGTTATGGGTTAAATAGCAAGACAGATTGGGTTCTATAGCCTTGGTCGGCAACCAGTCTACCGCAGAAAGCAATGGCAACCTACTGCGGGATAATCTTCTGCCCAGTCAGTCATGTCTCTTTCGAGACATGATCGCCCAAGCGTGTATCACGTATGGCACTCAACTGACTGACTGGTGAGTAATCCTGTTGTACACGCCACTTTCGATTCTTGGCTCTTAAGCCTTGATTGCGTGATATCAAAATAATTTTCTGAGTTTTTTGGTAGTCTGAACTGAAATAATTGCAGGGAGAAAAGAAAGGTGGCGGGGGTGGGGAGATCATTATTTGAATGTGTATAAAAAGTAAACTAGTCTTGTCAAGACTGACATTGGCAATAACAGCGTTTTTGATAATGGTGGCCTGTTCGTTCCTTTATTCTTCTGCATTAGACACTAGGAAATGCGAATAATGGGACATGCCAAGACATCTGGTGAGATGGCACAGAAAAATAAATTTATGTCTTTATCAAGGACATGGAACAATCTCAACCGAAATTAAAAGCATAAAAGAGACAAGAGGAAAAACTATACTTTTAGCCGACGTATTTCATCTTCTACGGGACTTTATCAAAGACAATTGACGAACCGTGTCGGTTAAATTATAGTAAATAAAGTTTTTTTTCTTTTTGTCTCTTTTTATTCATTTTATTTATTTATTTATTTATTTTGTCTCTTTAGAGTTACACAATCCGAGTATATTTACACAAGTCTATACCTAAAGGTTAAAATCCGAATTTATTTCGGCAGTCGTGTAAAAGATAATTCTCGTCAGAACAGAAAAATCAAATAGTTTAATTTAATTAGGAGAGATGAAGGGTAAACATATATAGCTGTGTCGTGTGTGTGTGTGTGTGTGTGTGTGTGTGTAAAGGATTTAGGGGACTGGGTCTGAAGCTTATCGTAATTGAACTGTTTCTAAATCTATAAACACTCTCACATTGTTTACACTTCCCCCATCAATATTGAAAATTAGATATATATATATATATATATATATATATAATGATTGGTATGAGTTTGTCTCGTCTCACGCTTTTGTGATCGTCTGACAAACTCAGTTTGTGTGACGATCGCAAAAGCGTGAAAACCAGGGTCACAAACTCACACCAATCCAACTGAATATGTTAGCTCTATCACTGATATTGTGTGCTTTCAAATAAGTACCGCGCATATATAATACATAGAAAATTGCCTATATATATATATATATATATATATATATATATATATATATATTTCACACACACACACATTTTTAAATTCAAAACTTTTTATTAATATTCTTTCCTATATATATATATACACACACACACAAACACATTTCACGCACACACACACACACATATATATGTATATTTATACACATATACGTTTCACACACACGCATATATATGTATATTTATACACATATACGTTTCACACACACGCATATGTATGTATATTTATACACATATACGTTTCACACACACGCATATGTATGTATATTTTTATACATATACGTTTCACACACACGCATATGTATGTATATTTATACACATATGAGTTTCACACACACACATACACGTTTCACACACACACAGATATATATATATGTATGTATATTTATATGCATACACGTTTCACACACACAGATATATATATATATATTTGTATACATACACGTTTCACACACACAGATATATATATATGTATATTTATATACATACACGTTTCACACACACAGATATATATATATGTATATTTATATACATACACGTTTCACACACACAGATATATATATATATGTATATTTATATACATACACGTTTCACACACACACATATATATATATGTATCTATATTTATATACATACACGTTTCACACACACATATTTATATATTTATGTATATTTATATACATGCACATTTTACATGTTTATATACACACACACATTTCACATATATAATTATATTTACATACAAATACATTACACACACAAACATGTATGTATATGTATATACAAACACATTTCACACACACCCACACACACACATATATATTTTTTTATATACAAACACATTTCACATATTTTTATATGAAAACACATCATTTCACATATATAATTATATTTATAGACAAACACATTTCACACACACATATATTTTTTTATATACAAACACATTTCACCTATTTTTATATGAAAACACATTTCACATATATAATTATATTTATATACAAACACATTTCACACACACACACACACACACACACACACACACACACACACATATATATATTTATATACATACACATTTCATATATATATCTAAGAATTAATGGCTTTATTCTACAGCATTACTTTCTATTAATACATACGTTATTTTGTGGCTATCCATGTTTGATTAAAAACGACCTGTTTAAAATTGCATCTACCGGCTTGTACATTTAAGATACTTAAAGAGATTGTACACCTCGGTGAGATTGCTGAACCTTTTTCTCCTTCATCATTTGATCGGGTGGATGGATGGATAGATAAATAGATATACAGACACACTAACAGAAACACTGAATGACTCATCAACATTTGAAATTTATAGGAAGCTTTGTTCAATCGACACTACGACCAGAATTTTTTTTTTTTTTTACAATTTTATTTTTGATATTATAATCGATTAAGCACTTTAGGTAACGAATACCAAAATGAAAAAAAAATTATTTAATTTTATAAAAATCAATAGACAGTCTAGTTTGTTCTGTAAATTAATTGTAAATTGATTCCTCTACGGAAGCCAAAACAAATATGCTGATACGTGATTTCTAAAAAGGTAAAAAAAATTAAATTTGTTATTTGTAATCTGGATTTTTTTTTTTTCACCACGCACATCGCATCAGAATATTTGTCTTGGATCAACTGAATCTCCATAACAAACTGGGCCCCCTATTACTATTATAATTTTCAGATGTATGTGATATGAGGTGTTTCTCTCTAGCGATATGAACAAAGAAATTATTTCTGACGACGGTACCTGTTATTTGTGGAACTAAGAAATTAAGAAAATATAGACAGAATTGTTTAATTTGCCAACATATAGCTTTTACACTATTCCTGCTAATTTCGTTCGATGATGGAATTATGCGCACAAAATTTGTGATCCTGTGCCAGACTGCTTCGTACGGCCAATTCTACTTAACGACCAGGTTTATATGGCAAAGTGTTGGTCACGAAGTGAGAATTACCTGAATGCTATTCAGGCATTCTACACGTGTAATGGTTTTTGTGTCAATCCGCTTCTAATAGATTTACACGGTCACTTCATGTTTACACTATACCGTAGTGTCAGTCAGTTAAGTGCCATACGTGGTACACGCTTGGACGATCATGTCTCTTTCGAGACATGACTGACGAGACAGAAGATTATCCCGCAGTAGGTTGCCATTGCTTTCTGCGGTAGACCTGTTGCCAGCCAAGGCTATAGAACAGAATCTGTCCTGTTACATTTGACTCATAGCTAGAAGGGATAAAAGATGTATTATTATTAAGTAGTAATTAGTGGGGGATCAGTTTATTACTTTAACACAATATAAAACAGATCCCCCAATTTATGTCCAGTAGATGCCTTAATCATGTTTTCAACTATTCAGTCAGTTAAAGTGCCATACGAAAGACATGCTTGGGCGATCATGTCTCTTTCGAGACATGACTGACTGGACAGAAGATTATCCCGCAGTAGGTTGCCATTGCTTTCTGCGGTAGACTGGTTGCCAACCAAAGCTATAGAACCCAATCTGTCCTATTATTTAATCCATAACTGGAGGGAAGAGACGGGTTAATACCTTTACCAAGGGTATTTACGCATAAGTGAAGGCAATTTAATTCAATTGGAATTCGAACTCGGCTCCTCGATTTCTAGTTCCGAGCCGATATTGGCTGCGCCACAACGTACATACCGTAGTGTACTGAACAGTAAACAAACACATTTGAAAATCAGCTCTATATTCTGAACATTAGAATGTGCTTTGGGGTGCAGTGGATATCGGCTAGGAACGAGAAATCGGAGAGCCGAGTTCGAATTCCGGTTCAATTCGTTACCTTCACTTACACGCAAACTCTTTGGGAAAGGTAATGCGTCGTTCTTCAATCCAGCTATGGGTTAAATAGTAGGACAAATTGGATTCTATACCCTTGGCTCCTACCGCAGAGAGATAATGCAACCTAATGCAGTAAAATCAGCCGAGTCAGTCACGCCTCTTTTTCAAGACATGATCGTCCAAGCGTGAATCACGTATGGGAGTTAACTAATTCTGTATATTATTTCGATTTGCAAATTGTAATTACACTGCGTGTATGGTTTTATTTTTCATTCTATATATGAAAAACGGGTACTAGCGGTGACAGTCTGTTTCATGATGAAACGAAATCTTTAGGCCACGACAATTGCTTTTCAGCCTAAAATACTATTGCCTCTTGTTGACTTCAGTGTCCACTTACTTTTATAATTAAATACGCTCTACCCCTGATATTAAGCAATTAGTCTTTAACTCATAAACATAGATTACTTTATTACATACAAATTTGTAAAATTAAAAATGAGCCGTGTTTTATTTTATTTATTTATTTTTCTTATTAGTTTCCCACCCACGTCTATTGAACAGGTTAAGAGGCTCATCACTTGTTCCCTGTTTAGGATGTGGTTTCCGGCTTTCTCTTTTCCAATCTTTTCACTATTACGTAGCCCCCTGCACATCAGTGGCATTACCGCCTTGCTCGGGGTGATACGATTAAAAAAAAAAACATATTTGTGGTGTTCATACAATAACGACTGAAGGGATTTTTATTTATAATTTATTTATAATTTATTTATAATTTATTAATATAGCTTTCAAAATTGATAAAAAGTTTGGGTTCTTTAAAGTGAGGCGTGAGATTGGGTAAATGCAATGATATTTATTCTTCATCCACATTTTTTTGTTGCTTGGGGAGGTGTTGTCTTGAATATGGATCTTCAGTCTACACTTATGTTTGTTTTTGTTAAACATCGGTTGTGCAGTTTTTCTCTGATGTTGACGGGTTTAATTATAACTAGATGTGCGTTGTGGTGCAGTGGATATGGGCTCGGAACGAGAAATTTCGAATTCCAGTTGAATTCCTTGCATTCATTTACGCGTAAATACCCTTGGGAAAGGTATTAATCTGTCTCTTTTTTCCTCCAGTTATGGGTTAAATAATAGGACAGCTTGTGTTCTATAGCCTTGACTGGCAACCAGTCTACCGCAGAAAGCAATGGCAACCTACTGCAGGATAAACTTCTGCCCAGTCAGTCTTGTCTTATTCGGGACATGATTGCCCAAAGCGTGTATCACGTATGGTACTTAAATGAGTGACTCCATAAGCCTTGCGCCAGACTAACCCGAACTTTAACCACGCGTTGATAATTATACTTAGATGGATGTCTGTGGTATATATGTGGCCTACCTCTTTGATTCTGGTATACAAACCCGGTTTGAATGTTCAATGTAAGTGTTCAAAGATATAATTATTCGGCTATTTATTGAAACTAATTATTTTCCATAACCCTGCCCTAAAACTAATCCCTAACATTTAACCTTTACCAGACAGTTAAAATACTTATAATTTGGGTTTTTTTTAAAGGTTGACCACATAATATACCAGTGACAAAATTTCGTAGGCCACATACTCTATTCCAACACTCTTATACGTCTATATTCTTCTTCGTGTGCTGTGTCCCTTCAGGGCGTAGGGGATCATGGACTTCCTCTTGGCTCTGTCTCTTGTCGCTCTCAATATTTTTTTCTCTTGATATCTTTTCCAAACCCCTCTCCACCATCCAATTGCTCAGACCTAACAAGTATGTATCGCTATCGCACTGCTTTTCCTTGTCTCTCTTTCCTTCTGTCCGTCCTGTGAGTATTAATTTCTCCATACCCTCCTTCTTCATTACGTGTCCCAGGAACCTGATCTGTCTCTTTCTGATGTTTATGAGTTTTCTTTACGTTTGCATACTCTCCAACAACCCACCGTTGTGTTCAGTCCATGGTATCCTCAGCATCCTTCTGTAAAACCACATTTCTGCTGCCTTAAAGCCTTTCCTTCATTTTTGATGAGATCATAAGGACACATTTAGCAGTGAAACAGACAATTTTTTAAAATTTTACCTTTGACACAAGGCTGTATAAATCTGAGAGAAGCATATTAACCATCAAATCTAGCTATAGAATATGGCCGCATTGTAAGTTCGATCATTACTAGGTGACTCTGAGGTTTGACGTTGTGCAAAAGTTAAGCTAAGTAAATAACACACAAACGTGTATGTGTGTGTGTGTGTATATATATATATATAATATTTGTGTATGCAGGTTGAATTGTGTGTGATTCGAATACTTGTTCAATTACAGTAATAAATCGATAATGATATTAAATTATTCTTATGTGTGTTGTTAGAATAACGTATATCGGCGCAAAATTTAAAATGCGCGGGGCGAGTTCAAATTCGGGGTTAGTACACTGTGTTCACTTTCACACAAATCACACTAGAATAACCGTAAAAGCGACTCTTTTCATTCCGGATACTTATAGCAAGGTAGACTGAACACTCTAGCCTTGCGTAGCAGCCAGTCTGAGAGAAATAATATTCTAAAATATGATGTTAACAGGAAACCACTCCACTATCTTTCTGAAGAGCATATGGCAGCTTGCAGATAATAAAAAAAGGGAATATGTGGAGAACCATGATCGCCAACGTCCTAAAAGGATGTAGTCTCAGCAAAGAATCTGTCGCTTTTATTTATATATGAACCAGGCCCCAAAATATTTCGCCTCCAAATAATATAATTATTAACAATAAGAATTACTATTATCGGATACTCAGGTTTAAATTGCTAACTCTAAAAAAATAAAAAGTGAAATCAATAAACAGCCTTATAAATTTCACTTTTCAAAAAAAAAAATAAACAACTCACAAATAAAAATCACAAATCGCCAATAAAACAGTATCAGGAAATGTCATTATTACAATATACATATATATATATATATATATATATATATATATATATATATATAATTTGTTTTTAATCATATCACCCCCAGCAAGGCGGTAACGCCACTGATCTGCAGGGGGCTACGTAAGAGTGAAAAGATTGGAAAAGAGAAAGCCGGAAACCACATCCTAAACAGGGAACAAGGGATGAGCCTCTTCACGTGTTCAATAGACGTGGGTAGAGTGTGAACCGGGCGATAGTTTAGTCTATCTACTGAAGTTAGGTCTAATATAAATAAAGTATATGTAAAATAATTTTGCCTTGTCTAAAATTAAAGACTTCCTTAATTTTTTAAAAACAACAACAAAAACGAACTAAGATTTTATATAATGGTGCGGCAGAAATATATCCCACATTAAAGATATAAAATGTGGAGTGTATTTCTGCCGCTCCATGAATGTAAAACGTCCAATCTAATTTTTGGACGGATTGAGTTCCATAACCTTGGTTGGAAACCAGTCTACCGCAGAAAGTAATGTCAACCCACTGCCAAAAAAATATTCTGCCCAGTTAATAATAATTCTTTCGAGACATGATCGCCCAAGTGTGTATCACGTATGGCACTTACCTGACTGAATGTAATTCTTAGAAATTATTCAGTACCTGAAAATTCCACTTTATATAAGAAATATTTTTTTGTTTATGAATTTTCATATCCTTTTGGAGATTATATATTAAATATTAATAATAAACTTACATCGGCCATAATGCCCCGCATAATCTCGTAGATTGACTTATCAAATCTAGTGAAATTTGCGCACAATATGTGAACCACTTCTGTTTTACTCCTGGTAATGTATAGAGAATGTTCACAATCCCTACAACTACCTCTAAGAACAATGGATAATATATATATATATATATACGCACACACACACTGAAAACCCTTTCTTGTGGGAACCGAAAATATCATCCTGATTGTTTGCAAGTATATATACATCCTAATGATTGCGTTATCATAAAATACTGCCGTCACTCAGTATGTATGCCCAAAAAAGGTTTATATGTATGTTCCTGATAATGAGCAATGTTTTTCCATAGGTACGAATTTAGCAACTAGATCCCTGCTTTTTACAGTGAAACCAATAAAATGCAACCGCAATTTCTACTCCAATAGTTTCTTTTCTCGCACTTCCGGACTGTGGAATTCCCTTCCACATGACTGCTTCCCCAACGGCTACAATCTCCAGGAGTTTAAATGTAAGGTCAATAGACACCTCCTAACACACTAACTCGCTTCCATTCTTTCAAACACTCTTCCCATCTACCCAGCCTCCGTATCCCTACCCATCTATCACCCCCCACCCTTCTGACATTTCCTATAACCACTCTTTCTATTTACCTTCCCCTATGTAGCCCCAAGCGCAATAGTGGCAGTGGAATGCCTTGCTTGGGGTGAAATTATTTAAAAAAAACTTTTTTCGAATATCTTAATAAATATTTATCGTCAGACAGAAGTTGGATAATTTTGGTGTTTGAAGAACAAATAAAAATACATTATTTTTCAAAAGGAAAAATTCTCAATGAAAAGGAATTATATACCAGTTACACGAAAACCTCTTGAACAACTATAAAGTAAATTTATTCAATAAAATCTACGTTCGCTTCAACCACGACCTTCAAACGATTTCGGAATCTCATGCAACTCTTTTGGACGGTCTCCTGTTTAAGCTGGTAAATGGTGGCATAATCCTTAACTTCAATTCATCTTTAGTGTTAGAATGAGTTTTGTTGGTCTTTCACTCAACTGTGCCCCATATATAATAATCAAGTAAGTTGCAGTTTAGGGAGTTAGGTGACTAGATGTCATGGGTTAAGTGGTCACAGAAATTTACTAGTTTCTCCTGTTTGTGTGGTATGGTGCAGTGTTCTATTGCCACACATAGCGTCTTTCATCGGTCAACCTTCAGGACCATGGCAGTACTACCTCTTGAAAGCACTTGATATAGGCTTCCGTGTTGTCTTCGTAATCAACATTAGACTCGTACAACACTTTCAGAATCTTCAACTCTGAAATGTTCAAATTGGGGCTTCCGGTGCGAATGCCAAACAGTACAGCATGTTGTTTCCAAATTTCTGAAAAAGTGAATTGCGTCATCGTGCTCTTTGTCTCACAGACGGTGCCCAACTGATCCTACTATAGTTCGAAGGCGACACAAAAAGAAATAACGAGCATGCTCAAAATTAAAAATATAAATTGGCGACAATTTACCCATCGCAACTTGTCTCTCTCTCTATATATAGGCGATCATGTCTCGAAAGAATTATTATTAACTGGGCAGAATATTTTTTGGCAGTGGGTTGACATTACTTTCTGCGGTAGACTAGTTTCCAACCAAGGTTATGGAACTCAATATATATCCCTTTGAAAAAATTAATTTCTCTCTGTTATATATTACAAGCATTATAAAAATAAATTGATGCCATTTTGAAAGCCGAAAATATTCAGATATCGAACGATGTATACAACTTTTATTTCAGGAAAACAGAAAAATGCCCCGAAAAATATCTAAAAATAAACAAAAATTCCTTAAAAAGAACTTTTATTGATCAAATACTGCCACTCAAATGCACTATATTTAATTTAAGACGAATAAACAAGGTATTGCAATTAAGTTTTGTCCCCAGTTATTTTTTTTTTCATTTGTGTAAGTCATTTCTTTACTCTGCATAGTGTTTAAAACAGTTTGAATGTTCTCCATATATCAAAGTTTCTTCGGCTATTTTATTGTTCGCCATTATAAAGGTGTAATTTTTGACTGAATATATATATATATATATATAGAGAGAGAGAGAGAGAGAAATTTTATTATAAATTAATTTATGTTCAAATTACAATATACTACATTAAATACAAAGTGTACATTTTGCTTCGACATGGAAGGGGCAATATCTCATCAGGTAGTAAACGCTAGTTTTTCATAGCTCTATTTCTATATTGAGCACTGTTTTAAATTAACATTTTGAACCTTGTTAATATTTTCTTTGTTCCTTGTTCATTTAGATAGATAATGTGTGTGTGTATATATTTATAGAGAAAGGAGTATTTTATTTTCCGTACACGGTCAGCATGTCATGACCATGTTTGTGAGTGTTACCTTTTTCTTATCTTATTTTATGATTAATGCTTCCCTTGAGTTGTTTTTACATGTGGATGAGGATGTTATGGTGTTATTTCCCAAAAGTGCGAACGGAGTTTGGTAGTGTTCCGTGTGTGTCTTTTAAATGAAGCTATGGTCTATGGTTATATATATATATATAGAATTAAACAGACGATGTCGATTGCATTTAATCAAATTAATTTGTATGTATGTAATATATTTTTTTCGTACGAAAAATTTATCGTAAAAATCTGTTTGATTAAAAACAGAATATCTACTCAAATACGAGTATCGATTAAAATAATGTTCAAACAAATAATTTTCTATATGTGTGTGTATGTATATATGCATGTATTCATATATGAGCTGTAGGTTTGGAGGCATTATGGATTAAATTCATTTATATGGTGAATAAACGTGTACCTGTGTGTGGAGATTCGAATAATTTTTCGTTATTTGTTTTCGATATATTTTGATCGTTATATGTAGGTATATATAAACATTATTTATCATTTCTTTATAAATAAATATACAGACATACACACACAGACAAAATCTCTTCCCACACGCGTGCATTCATGTGCACTGACCACTTTCTTGTCAATGCATAACGCGAAGGTTACTCGATCACCATACTCGAATTTGCCCTTCATAATATCTCATTTAGCAAGGGATCTTAACGGCGCCCTTCTCCTCTTTTCATATCATTTGACAGCTATAACTAGGAATCATGGTTAGCAGCAGGAAGAAATCCTGACTTAACAGATTGTGCATTGTTAACAAAGTTTAATGTCCTCGACTTTTCACACACACACACTGCAACAAATTCTGTCTACCTCGTCTTGTAGCCTTTTCGAGCTTTGACTTCCGCATTTAATGTCTAAAACGGAAGCAAAAATAATGGATATTTACAAATTATGCTTTCGGTCGTTGTTTGAACGTCTGCAATGGAAAATAAAAAAAAATTCGGGTCTTTCGAATCGAGTTATTATTTTTAATATTAATTTTCTTTTATGGCGTCGGCAATCATACTTCTCAACTGTTTCTTTTTCTTTCCAGTATCTCTTAACTGTGATTTGCCATATATTTTTAGGGGAAAAAAATTAGTCGTTTCCAGTTACTTTTGACACCTTTTCGAATTCTGCTTTCTTCTCCTAGCCCGGTTGACAATCAAGGCTAAAAACCCACTCTGCCTTAAGAAATCGAGGGATTATAGCAAACTAGGTTTTCTATCCATACAAATCGAATTTTATGTTGGGCACAAGGCTGAACGGTTGAAAGAATTAAATTTTTAGTTAAAGATTTGATTTATCATTATATTGGACTTTTTTCAAACATTTGTATGTATTCTGCTAACTATTTTAAAACTTTCTTCGTGGGTGAGGGAGATGCCTTACTATCCCCCATCCCCAGCATTAGTGCGCGTCGTCGGTAAGGAAAAAATAATTATTTCGAATAGTCGTCAACGAGAACAATAATTTGATTTACACTTAATTAATGATCTTCTTTGTATATTTAGAGATACACGATTTATATATATATATATATATATATATATCATGGTTTATAGAACATCTTTCAATATGAATTTAAAAATGATTATTTCTGATCCTATTGCCTATTGCACAACTCAGCGATATATATATATATATATATATATATATATATATATATAATTAGAGCACTCTGGCTATTGGGCGCGTATAATGACAATATACATGCTAAAAAGTCTGCCTTCTTCTACCGTGCGCCCATGGCCCAGAGGTAGAAACGCCGACTGACGCCATTTCAGTCGGGTTTCAATCCTGGGTTAAAAGCAATCAGTCGAACCTTACTGATGAGCTGTGATACAGCGAAACAGATCTGTCTGCGCTTGACTATATATATATATATATATATATATAGTGTGTGAGTATGTTAAAAACAGAAACGGGTTGTTTTAACGACAGAAATTGGTAAAAAGAAAGAGCGAGAAGCCGTGGACGTTTTGTTTAAAGTGTAGATTTTATTATTATTATTATTAATATTATTATTATTATTATTATTATTACTTGCCTTTCGTATGATATATTACGTGTCGATGATGGCATCTGTGTCGCTACACGTGTTTCGAGTTCAAAGTTGACTATTGATGACTTTACATATCGAAACACACACACACACACACACACACACACAGTGGTCCAAAAGTAGGTGTGCGTTAAATGATAACATTTATTCTGTCATTACATATACAATGATATTGACTCATACAATTATTACACTGGCAATTAATTTCATTGTTAATGATATAATATAAACATAAATACCACATATATAAATACCACACACACGCACACACACACCCATATATATATGTATATATATATATATATATATATATAATATATATATATATACATATATATATATATATATATATATATATATATATATATATATATATATATATATATACATATATATATATATATATACATATATATATAATTTAGAATTTGTGTATTTAGACAGCAGATTTTCTTTTAAACATTTCAGAAAAAAAATGTACAGTAATTTTTAGCAACACAGTTTTCCGGTTACATTTGTTACCATAACTCAAATCCCTGAAGATGACTTCGGAAAGAGGTTGAAAGTACTTGGGTACCTTAAGAAATAAAAGAAAATAACATCTTTCAACGTTACAGCTAATTTCTGACATCTTTCAATTATAATACGCAGAAGATTATCCGTGAGCATGAACGAATTTTATTTTTTAAAAAAAAGCAAACATAATGTTTATATATATATATATATATATATATATATATATATATAAAGAGAGAAGGTGTGGCTCGGATTGACAGATCAAATACCAGTGGATTTCGTTACATTACGTAAACGTCGAAGGGAAATGTATGAAACCATCTCCCCCACTCCCAATTAAAAGTGAATGGCCGGACGGACTGAGGAGGGTCATTTGGAGTCCTTATGTCACAAGGTGTACCATTTGTTTGTATATTCGGTTCTTCTAAAAAGTCTGGAGGGATCTTCTGAAGTCTTTACAATTATATAACCAAATCGTTTGTGCGGGTTGCCTGACTGATCGGCTCTTAACAACTGAGCTAAAACGACGGGTGAGTTCAGTATATATATATATGTTGTAATATTCTTCTTATTTATAGTAAAACATTGTTCTCCTGATGAGGTCTTAAATATACAACTGAAACACGACAGCCTTTGTGTAGCAAAAAATAAAAATTTACTAATAATGCCCTCGTGCGTTCTGGTGCAGTGGTTATCGGCTTGGAAAGAGAAATCAGGGAGCCGAGTTCGAATTCCAGTTGAATTCTTTACATTCACTAACTCACAAATACCATTAGGAAAGGTATCAATCCGTTCTTCTTTCCGGTTATGGGTTAAATGACTGGACAGATTGGCTTCTATACCTTGGCTGGCAACCAGTCTACTGCAGAAAGTAATCGCAACCTACTATAATAATAATATTCTGCCCAGTCTGTGATGTCTCTTTCGAGACATGATCGCCCAAAGAGTGTATCACCTATGGCACTTAACTGACTTTACTGTTAAAAAGTAAATGCTACGAACTGTGTTATGTCATTCCATTCGTTCCTACTTTTACTAATATGTATATATATGTGCAGACACACACACACATACATACATACATATATATATATATATATATATATATATATAAAACTTATTTATAAATGGAACTTTTTGTGTGTGTGTCCGTTACCTATAGACTCCGAAACGGCTGAACCGATTTTCTTAAAAATTTAACATTGTACTCTAAGCGTCTGCGAGTGTTCTTAGCAAAGTTTTGTGTCGAGGTACCCCCCGATAAATATCGATAATCGAAAAAAAATGGGGTTATAGAAGGAGTGATCCGATTTTAATCAAATTAGATACACTTATAGACAAAGACATAAGAAACGATATTCAGATGTTTCAAGGTTGCAGTTCTTACAATAGTGCAGAAAATCGATAATATATATTTATAAAGGGCAATGTGTGTGTGTGTCTGTTTATCTGCCTGTATGTCTGTATTTTTTTCAGCCCTTTTATTTTAGTTTTTGCTTCAGGTTTAGTTCTAAGTAGATATGATTGTAGTTCTTAGTTTCAGCTATGATATCATTTACTCAGAGGACTTATTTAGCCTTCAAAATTCAGTTTACGACGGAAAAAAGTTTTTGATATCGATACCAGGAAATCAAAATTTGACTTACATCCATTCATTTTTCTTTCAGTCTACGGTTTCGCTTTAACTGGAAACAACTATTGCTTTTTAGTCTTTCGTGTCAACGTCCAAAGAGTCTGAGCTCCAGGACCATGGATTAGTTTTAAAGCTTTCATTACACCCGAGCAACGCCGGGCTATACTGCTAGTGTGTATATATATATATATATATATATATATATATATATATATATAGATGAGTGATTATAATAAAAACATTTTACATCGGTAGACAAAAGCTTTGATGTATACTTGTTCTTACTTATTCATATATACGCGCATACACACACACGCACGACAAGTGACTGAGAAGTTCTCATCCCGTCCCATTTCCCGAATTAAATACTTGAATAACAAAAAGCCATCATATTTTTTTAAATGTTTAAAAAAGCTTGTGAAATGACGTGCCAATTGTGTAGATTTGAGGCGTCAATATGTGCCCTAATCTTAATTCTAGCAAGATTATTTTCAGTTGCATGTAAGAATTTGCATATCAAATTTAGTTTGCATCATTTTCACAGTGGGGTGCAGGCATGGGAAAACCAAGTCTGTTTCAAGGCTGTAAGTAATTCTTCACAGTTGTGACGACGACTTTTCTGTACCAATTTGTGGGTTTTCTACGTGTTCTTTCGTTTTCTTATATAGATACACATACACACACACTTATAATTATCACCAAATGTTCTACATATCCTAGCGCTTTCGGCTATTTCACTAGCCATAATAAAAATATTTTTTATTTTTAACTGTATATTTTTGTCACGTGCGTTGTGGTGCAGTGGATATCGGCTCGGAACGAGAAATCGGGAAGCCGAGTTCGAATTCCAGTTGCATTTCTTGTATTCACTTATGCGCAAATACCCTTGGAAAAGGTATTAATCTGTCTCTTTTCCCTCCTGTTATGGGTTAACTAACAGGATAGATTGGGTTCTATAGCCGTGACAAGCAACCAGTCTACCGTAGAAAGTAATGGCAACCTACTGCGAGATCATCTACCCAGTCTGTCATTTCTCCAAAAAGACATGATCGCCCAATTGTGTATCACGTATGGCACTTAACTGACTGAGTTCTATAATTGTTTCATTTTAGAATAAAAAAATTAAATAAATCCTTTATAATGACTATCAGAATAGAATAGCTTTGGTAGATATTAACACTCGGACAGTTTTGTACACTTTATTTATGTTCAGAAAAAAAAACTTATACGAACGCAGAAAAATTTATTCTAAAATGCACAAATCGCAGTAACTTTAAAAAGAATTGCTGCTCAAAAAACACGCACATTTAATTTAAAGAAAACATTTTAATTTGTTCTAGATTTAAATGCAAGTTTATAGTAAAATCATAGTTTACTGCAACACAGGAGATAAAAATATTAGCATATATAAATCTTTAAGTACCGAGCACTCTTAATAAAATAAACCACTACAAACAGTGGACCGTCAACCCATTAGTTTGTACTACTTCTAAGATATATAATGAAAGTAAGTACAGTTTTCCGTTTCTCTCTTTTATTGATATTCTCTTTTCTAGAGATTACGTGAGAATATTTACACAAACACACACACACACACATATATATATATATATATATATATATATATATATATATATATAATTAAATATAAGAGACAATAAATGTCTATTATGTTAACGTCCTTGTAACCTCTCTGAAGATGGCTCATGTGAGCCGAAAGCTTAGAACCAACTTAATAAAAAATTATCCAAATGTTGGAGAATTTTTGTCTTTATTTTCACCTGAAATTAAAGCCAAAATACGATGCTTAGAACGGCACATGATTAAACATAATAGACTTTCATTTTCTCTTATTTAACAGTATATGTTTAGAATATTATCTGCTGCCTCGATACACTATATATATATATATATATAGAGAGAGAGAGAGAGAGAGGTATTAGAAGTATATTACAATGTGTTTAGTATAAAGGAAGGTATAGAAGGTGTTGGATATTACCTATTTATTATTCATTAATATTTCGAGATCAGAATCTCTTCTTCAGAATGGTGAGAGAACTTGACATCACGTCCGTCCGCTGTATGTGTGTGTGTTTACTTCTTTCACTTCCTTTATTATTTTAAACGCATTGTAATCGCCTTCTAATACCTAGCCATACACCTTATATACACAATGCTTCAAGCAAATTTTAAAACTACTATATATGTGTGTGTGTGTGTGTGTGCAGGTTTCATTGAAAATAACAGACCTGACATTAACTTTTTTTTTTATATAATTTTTCACGTGTTATGATTTTTTTCCCATTTCAGAAGTCAAATTATATAAGAATTATTCAGAGTTTTTTTTTTTAATTTTTTTAATTTTTTTTTTTTAGCTCTTTCGGCTATGCTTTAAGACATTATCAAAGATGAATTTTGTCATACTTGTAACTAAATATGTGTAAAGTTTATGTAGAGTTATGTGTATGTTATGTTTCGAATAGGTTAAGCACATTGTTTCTGTGTTCGTAATTGATTTTATTAAGTGTATCAATGATGAACTGTTACACACTTGTTGACAATACACTCATAATAGCATCATCCACGAGCAAAAAAAAGAAGAAAAAAATAAATTTAAAAATATAATAGACGCATTACTAATAAAAAAAGATAAATCCTACGATCAATATCAATTATGAACACGGTAACAATGTCTTTACCATGTTCGGAGGATAACATACATATGATTTTACATACATAAACTTTACACATATTTAGTTACAAGTAAAACATAATTTATCCTTGATATTGGCAAAAAAATGGTACAGCCGAAAGCCGTCGAGAAACAAAACCTTCGGACAATTCTTATATAATTTGGGTTCTGAAAAGGAAAGACATCATTAGATCACATGAACAATTACATATAAAAATTAAGCATAATACCTTATTTGTCATTTTCAATTAAATCTGCATAAAAAGAGGTTTCTTACCAAATATATATAACAGGCAATCTGTGAGTCTGTGTGACTGTTCCCTATGTAAGCCTACATTTTTTAAGCTACGCCATTCAAACTTTCCAGGGACACATATATCTACAGGGAAGCCAGGTCGACACATACTTTTTGAGTTTAAGCTTAGCAATTTTCCCTTTCGCACATTTTGGCCAAAGGAGCCGATTGTTTACGTTTGCTTTTTATGTTAAATTCATTTAATCAGCATCTGCTCCTACTACTAAAATATTGAGTGGCACGGGCAACGCCGGGCTATGATGCTAGTATATATATATATATATATATATATATATATATATATACATACACACACACACACAGAAAGAGACAAATTTCGGACCGCTACTTAATATACAGGATGTGCGTTGTGGTACAGTGGATATCGGCTCGGAACGAGAAACCGGGGAGCCGAGTTCGAATTCCAGTTGAATCCATTGCATTCACTTACGCGCAAATACCCTTGGGAAATTATTATTATTGCTTTCTGCGGTAGACTGGTTGCCGACCAAGGCTATAGAACCCAATCTGTCCTACTATTTAACCAATAACTGGAAGGAATAGACGGATTAATCCCTTTCCCAAGGGTATTTGTGCGTAAGTGAATGCAATGAATTCGGCTGGAGTTCGAACCCCCCCCTCCCGATTTCTCGTTCCGAGCCGATATCCAATGCTCCACAATGCACATACGTGTGCCTAAATTTTTACTGTTTCATTCTTGGCGCTTGAGGTAATTTTTAATTATTTAATTTGTGAAAAATTTGTCCAGCATTCATTGGCATTTGTAAGGGCAAATATCTCGAAACATTTTTTGTCGTTTCTACTGTTATATCTTCTGTTTCTGAAAATAATATTTTCCTTTATCTACGTACTTTATGGTGTTATCGTTTTACACCCTCTGCTACTACACTAATGGCCAAACAGGTGACCTACCTTAACACACTGTCATTTTTTTTTTCTTTGGGTTTGGTCAAAAGAAAAGATCTACTATAACAAACTTAGGGAGAACTTGAAGGGCGAACACTAGGAGTTATGGCTTCCATCCCAGGAGAGTTCCTGGCAAAATCAGTTGACGCGATTTCTACGAAGATCGAGAAACTGGTAGCGAAATCTCTCGCCCATACTGAATTTGAGATAAAACCTCATTCTAAACGCTTTTCTCTCGTATTCATTTTTTTGTAAATATTATATTTAATAAATAAATTGTACATTTTTTTTTTAAACAGGGAGATACTTTTTAGTCAACTTATATATTTCCTGATGGACGTCATATATATCTATTTTAAATACGCTCATATGGTAATTTGCACGACATACAACATTTTCAGTTGTAGTGATATGTAATTTTTTTCAGTAACTTTGCTGGGCAAAAGTATGTATACAGTAATGAAAAATAAAACGTGTGTACAAAACGTTGTATCGATTATACAAACACCAATAACATATTACTGTATACCTATTTTTGCGTCTTGTTTGTGTGTGTATATATATATATATATATATATATATATATATATATATATGGTATGTGTGTGTCCACCTAAAGCGAGAATTAAACAAAATTAAGTAAAAGTCAGCCTGTTAGCAAAGCCGGAATATACCGCCTATTTAATAAAGTTTCTCATTAATAAGAGAAGATCAGGATGCTTAGCCGATGAATATCTAAGTTCACTGTCTTTCTTTATGCACACACACACACATTATATGCGTACACCGTTTAATTACGTTTGTATTTCATATAGTTTTCGTCTAGTTTTTCTTAATGACTAATGTAATTTGATGCCATGTGCAAATCTCATGTAGTATGGAGCTTTGCCTCTACCCTATATGAGCAATGCTTTAACGTTTAGTTTCCACTGTTTTTCTCATAGTACTGCTTTGAAAGGGACAATGTGAACTAGGTTTTATTTATTTATATGATTAACTTATATAAACTTTTCTATAGTCCTACCTCTATCGATATATAACTATTTTAATTGCCTTCAGGAAATAGAGCATCATGACTTGACGTCGACTCTTTTGTCATGTGTGAATTGTCAGAAATTCTTGGAAAAGATACTGGAATGGTTTCCTGTTGAATTCAGGATTTGGAACACAGTTGTCCTAAAATGATTACCATCCAAAACTAAAGAGCCCACTATATGGAACTGATTAATCCATAGGTTGGTGGATGGGTGCAGAAGGGATAGATTCTTGCCTGTTCCGTGGGTATTGGTATGAAAGTGAACAGAAGAGACCATACCTCCATCCTATCTATATACTCTAGATTTTAAAAATGAAACATTAAATGTAAGTTTTCTGAATTCGTTTCAGTCACCTCGACGAAAAATGATCAGTCCAGATTGAAAAAGTAACATACCAAGTAATAATAGTGTGTGTATGTGTATGTGTGTGTGTGTTTTTTTTTTAATGATTTTCAAGCATGTCATCTTTTTCTGAACCACTTCTTATCTCGGTCTGACATGTGTTATGAGCGGGTAGGGAAACTGTCGCTAGTTTGAGAAAGTTGTGACTGGATTTTATCCAGAGTCTAGCTTTTCCTTGAAATCTTTCTTTCCAGTATACATGAGACTGGCAAGAGAAAGCGAGGAGAAAAAAAAACAGAGCATAAACTTCAAGAAAACTGAATGCATGACCATGCATTAAGTTTTCACCAAAACAGTGACATTAAATATTCATCAGCTAAGCATCCTGATCTTTCAACAAAAAGAAACCCCCAAAATGCTACCTACAGGTCGGGGAAACTAAAATAAAACAGGTAAAGAAACTTAAATATCTAGGAAGTTTTCTGACAGAGGATCAATAGTGCGACACTGAGATCCGAAGGAATGTTGACATGGCCAAGGGCGTATTTCAAAAACCAACCTGAGTACTGAGTTTAAGTTCGAGTTTTGTTTAATGGCATATCAACCTCTGTGGTTAATGCCAAAAAAGTTGGGTTTTACGGTATTTTTTTAATGTTCAGTTATAGTGAGAAAGGCTAATATAGTCAGATTTTGATGAAAAAAGTTTATTTTAAAAAAGTTTTGTAATTTGCTTGAAGCATTGTGTATATTAGGAATAGGTTTACGTTTTAAAGGCTGTCACGATGCGTTTAGTAAAATAAAGAAAGTTAAATAAGTCGTTGGATAACACCTATTTATTATACATTAATATTTCGACATTAAAATCCCATCTTCAGAATGTTAGAGGTCTTGTGTTTGAACCGGGACTTTCAACAAATGGTCCTTCCTGGCTGCTGCTGCTGTTGTTGTTAATTGTAGTATGTGTGTGTGTGTATGTTTATGGTTTGTATATGCGTGATTGATAGTTGGGATTTCTATGGTCTGATATTATCAGTCTGCTTTGATATGTGGTTTATCTAAGTATGTGTTGCCCTAACAGTGTGACTTTTGCCAAATTGAAATTGGAACTTATTCTGACTTGTGTGTCATGTGTGCATGTTTATATGTGTATACTTTTTGTATTTTGTTTTGCTTTATTTTGTGTGTGTGTGTATATATATATATATATATATATAATATTTTGTTTTATTTATTTCATTTAGACCAAACCCGGATATAAGAAAACTTTTATCCGGTCCCGACAACTCTCTTATGTCAAGGTTACACTGTAGTTAGGATCTTTTAAGTGGAAGAGGGCTTTTTATTTTATTTTTTAATTTATTTAAAACAAATGAAGATGTCTTCTAGTTTTGTATTAAAAAATGTATTATTAGGTAATAATTTTTTCCTCAAAAATGTATTAAGGTAGAATTTTTTTTCTTCAAAAATTTATGGTAATAATGTTTTCGTTCAAGAAATGTATATATTTCTATAAAAGTCTATTTTCATACTTTCATCGTGCTTTGACCCCAGTTTGGGGGTTAACGATTTGTCCATAGCTGGGACCCTAACAGATGCTACCTCTCCAGGTCAGTGGACCTGGGAACAACAACAATTAAGAGGTTGTTCCACGCTTCTCACAACCTTCCAATCAGAGGCTTTGCTGCCTGATGCAGTTTATCATCATAACCAGGACACACTACTGAGAGATAGGGAATTCTCATTAGAAACAAAGAAACGTGTGCTAGACTGCAATGTGATTTCTGTTCTTCTATATGGCAGCGAATGTTGAACAATCACTTCAATGATGGAGAGGCTCGAAGTAGCGGAAATGTGATTCTACAGAAGGATACTGATTACCGAGTAATTGAGCAATGACAAGCAAGGAACTGGAGTGCTTGCAAACGAGAAAAAATCTCATGCTAAGCATCAGGAAGAGACAGCTGAGGTTTCTGGGATACTTAATAGAGGAAAGAAGGTTCGGGGAATCTAATACTCACATGACAGAGAGAGGGAAAGAGAGACATGGGAAAGCACAGCAAGACATATCTGATGGGCTTGAGCAAATGGATGATGGAGTAGGGTTTGGGGAGATACCAAAAGGGAAAATATTGAGAGCGACAAGAGACAGGAACGAAAAGAAGTCCATGATTATCTACGTCCTGAATAGACACGATACATAAAAAAGAAAAATCTTTCCGTCGCGTTTCTGTACAAAATCTCCTTTAGAAATCCATCAGGAGTAATATAAGAATAAAATCGAACATAGCTCGATTTGCATGCATATATTTATCGGTCACGCATCCATATCTCCCCTATTTGAGATAATGAGATATCTCTGTTTTGGTAACAGTTGTATACATAATCTCAGATTACTCGCGCATAAGATAAATTTGACGCCAATAAAAATTTAAATGCGGCTTTATTTTACGCTGTACACACACACACACACACCCACACACACACACACACACACCCACACACATATTATATAAGCACACATTAATTGAATTGCTTGATCAGTCATGTCATATTTTCGACCTTGTGCCACGTCTAAGCATTCTTTACTAAATCGTTATGTATCCACGGCTCTATAAGGACACCCCAACCCTTTTATTTTCTGCTAGAGCTGAAAGCTAAAAATAATATTGTAATAGGAATATTTCACACGTACATATGATTAAGCCCTCCCAACCTTTTATGTTGTTATGCCGTGTACAATCCGAATTTTATTTATTATATAACCTGGGTCGATTCTTTAATATTAGCGTTGAATACGACTGATAGAGTGAATTTGCAACTAGAGACAGGAAATGCAACAGGCATTATGGGATTGCAAGTCAACAGTCCTGTTCTCTTTTGTTTGATTGTGCTTCTAGTATTGTTAATTAGTTCTTTTTTTTTTATTTTCCTACTCATCAAATATGCAATTCTCACGAGTCGATTTTTTTCGTGTTGTTGGCCTTATTTTCTTTGGCAGACTATCGTATTTTTATTTTATATTATTTCACAGAATATAAATTAATGTTTATGGATGTAATTTTTCTTACTTTATAATGTACATTCGTTCTTATAGAAACAGCAAATACGATTTGAGACACTCGAAAGTCATCCTAAAATGAAACTCACTTTTTCAATTTAAATAGTAAAAGAGAAAAAAATGTTTCATCTGATGTTCCAATGCCGGCAAATTAGGTGTGACAGAAATATAGTAACACATATAGTAAGACAGTGTCGGCATATATATATATATATATATATATATATATATATATATATGCTTGCTGGTATTAGAATCATTATACATTAGATCTAGGAGACCGTCTCTGTGTAAACAAAGAGATTATCTACTTGGACTGCACATTATTACTATTTCGTGTTTGCCCCATCCCCTCATTTTCTCCCCCTTTCCATAACTTTTCCTCTTCATTTTTAAAAATATTTTAAAAAGGATGAAATAAATTCCCAGTTGACCCTGATGAAGCTTGGAAGTGAAACTGGTCGGTCATTTTTCGTTGTCTTATTTTTTTATTTTTCATCTAGAAAATGCCTGTAAGTACTAAATTTACTTTATTTCTTGCTCTTATACGTTTTTGTGCAACTAACAACTTTATATATATATATATATATATATATAATTTTGTAATAGTTGGTACAATGCTTTATAAAAGCATAATATCAGTACACAAAAATTTTTCATGTTTCGGAGCAGAACCACTTCTCTTCGGGTGATATGTGGAACTGAAAATAAATGGTGAAAACGATTTATTTTTGAGAATGTGAGCTGTAAGTGGTAGTTGTAGGGAATGGAATTCTTACCTAAACTTCCTACCCCATGTACTCATAGATAGTAGTCAAATAAAAATTGTCTACCCATTTAAAAAAAAATCTAAGCTCTCACTATATAGTTCACCCAGGCAAAATTTAAAAATATGTGTGTGTATATATTATGGAAATTAACGAAGCTTAACGAAATGGTTATAAATAGATAGGGGCCGCTGGTTCGAATCCTGCCGAATGACACATTTTCGTAACCATAAAAATATCGTAAATAATCAGGCCGGTAGAAATAAATATATATATACTGTTTGGTTATAAACAGAACTACTTAAATACGAGTATTGATCAAAATAATGTTCAAACAAATAATTACAAATTTTCGGGTTGTTTATAACCATTTCGTTAATCTTCGTTAATTTCCGTAACATGTTTACATTTGTTGACATTTACGATACATTTCAGAGCAGATATGGTTATTTGCGTGAATCAAAAATTGTCATAAGCTTGAATTGACTTGTTGGTCATTCGTGGTCGAGAAGTCTTAGACGCGTCAGATCGGTTGGTGGCTTCCCCTATGTGGATAGGGATCGCAGGTTCGAATCTTGCCGAATGACACATATTTTCGTAAGAAAGATTTATGGTAAATAATCAGGCCGGTAAAAATAAATATATATACACTGTTTGATTATAAACAGAACATTTACTTAAATACGAGTATAGATCAAAAATAATGTTCAAACAAATAATTAGAAAAATATATTTTTTCGTTATACAAGAGCTACATACTGTCCATTTTCACACACACACGCACAAAGTTGCCAACTACCTGATGGTTACTTGAATGAACATGAAACTTGTAGTTGTGGTCGCTCGCTGTTCACTGAATATATATATATATATATATATATATATATATATATATAAGTCTGCCTTCTTCCACTGAACGCCCATAGCCCAGAGTAGAATCGCCGACTGACGCCAATTTGGTCGGGTTTCAATCCTGGGTTAAAAAGCAATCGGTGTCTAACCGAACTGATGAGCTGTGAAACAGATCTGTCTGCGGATGACATATATATATATATATATATATATATATAATGTGTGTGTGTGTTCCTTTAGATCTTGTCAGTACTGCCAAGGGGTGGGCGTTAATTCTGGATAGTCCACTGCTTCAATATACAATCGCCTAGGTCTGTGCCTTGTAGAGATCACTTTAGTCTCACTGCCAAAGGACCGAATTTTGACCAAACCGAGAACTACCTTAATCTGTAGAGATTTTTTTTTTTTTTTAATCATTTCACCCCGAGCAAGGCGGAAAAGCCACTGATGTGCAGGGGGTTACATAAATGTAAAAAGATTAATTAGAAAAGAGCGAGGAGTACAAACTAGTTAGAAAGGAACAATAGAAAGCAGGTGCGATGACAGATACGTAGGTGGAGAGAAAACAGATTCTAATAATTTGGGTCAGATTTGGTTGAAATGGATCAGATCAAGAATTTCTTAGGCCACCCTTTTGCTATCAAATATATAAAAAAAAGTACTCTTTCTTTAAAAAAAAAAAAAATCCTATTTTCGTTTTACTCCACGCAGCCAGTAAGTTTAAACTATCATTTAGTCGTTATTATCAAAAAAGAAAAAAAAATATTTAAGGTCAAGTGACAACAAAGCTCTTAATAGCGACCGTACTTTTCTCGTGATTTGTAATCGTATTGATTCGAATTGCAATTGGCAATGCGCACGGCTAGCAGTGGAGTTCCCTCTCCAATTCTGCAAACATAGCGCAGTGGGCCGTTCCCCTTCCTCGCATTAAACATCTGTTCCACACGCCAGCAGCTCCACACACGATGTTCATTTATCCAAGGCTTTTAACGTGTCTACCATTTTCAAGCTGATACAAGACTATTTATTTTACATGCAGCCAGTCAACAACGTTGCTAAATGTTGATGGCGGTTAAGAAAAGTAACTTAATATAAAGAGAATTAATTTTCGCCTTTTATCTTGTGCTGTAATTAGTTCTGAAGAGAATTTGATTCTTAAGAAATCTGCGTGTGTGTCACTTTTTTTTCTGCAGGGCTTGTCAAAATGCTGAGAATTGGTGATTTTTCTAAGCGCCGCTTTGACGTTACACAAAACATGGGATAAGGATCTATCAGTTTTTTTTTTTTTTTTTTTTTTTTTAAATCATATCACCCCGAGCAAGGCGGTAACGCCACTGATGTGCAGGGGGCTACATAAGAGTGAAAAGATTGGAAAAGAGAAAACCGGAAACCGCATCCTAAACAGGAAATAAGGGATGAGCCTCTTCACCTGTTCAATAGACGTAGGTGGAGTGTGAACCGGGCGATAGTTTAGTCTATCTACTCCAATTTTGTAATAGGCAAGTTAAGCTTGCTAACCATTATACCACGCCGAGGTGCCCACAATAGGCTGTGAATTGAGACTAAAACAGAAATTAAAAAAATATTCTCTATAGAAATATTTTTTAAATTTTTAATTATTAATTTTCACTTTATAATATATATATTCTCCAAATCAATTCTATGAATCAATATTTAAAGAAAAATACTTTAGATAGCTCATTTAAGAAATAATTCTACATCCGCTTCCATTCTTAAGTCCTCATTTACCGCCGGAAGTAATTTTGGTATTATGACCTTTTCCAGAAAATGTCCTTTGTTATTTCTTTCTTTTCTTAAATTCAAAAATACGAATTTCTGTAGATGTTTTCTCCTTGACTTTTTGTGAAAAGGCACGTAAGTTGATATGTCTGTAGTTGTTTAGACACTTGATGTGTTTTCTTTTATTTTTATGATGTTACCACAGCGATAAAGACCGATCTTTTTTCTCGGCTTTTCTCAGCTATCAATTCCGTAAGGAAAAGGATTTTTTTTTTTTTATCTGAAATGTCACAATTTTTTTAATTGCTGAAACACAAAGTTGACCTGATCGGCCGAAACATTTTGCAAATAGTCTGAACAAATCTTTAAATCGTAATGACTCATCTCAAGATTTTAAGTATACTTGAAAAAAGAAGTAACTTTGTTTATTTTTATATATATATATATATATATATATATAGTTTAAAGGCTCGATCCAACAGCAGACAACTTGAAATCAAGCTCTATTATTCTGAAGATGAGATTCTAATCTCAAAATATTAATGAATAATACCCAACACCTTCTTTACCTTCCTTTATTATACTAAATGCATTGTGATAGCCTTCAAATACCTACCCATGCCCTATATATATATATATATATATATATATATGTGTGTGTGTGTGTGTCAATCAAGCTGCGTTTCAAAGACCCACATAGAAGTGACAGCAGCATTTCCAAATACAAAAGCCTTGCGACATTATCAATGATTTAATTGGAAACATCTACACCTTCATACACATATACTTCTTCATCTGCCATGTCCCTTCAGGACGTAGGCGATCATGGACTTCCACTTGGCTCTGTCACTTGTTGCTCTCAATATTTTCTCTTTTGGTATTTCTCCTAAACCCCGCTACGCCATCCAGTTGCTCAGGACTACCAAATAGGCCTCTCTTTCCTTCTAAATTCTTTAAGTCCTCCTTCCTCATTACGTGTCCCAAGAATCTCGTCTGTCTTTTTCTGATGCTAAGTATGTGTGTGTGTGTGTGTTTATGTAGAAACGCTCGTCTCTTTAAGTGTGTTGGACGATAACTTGGAGAGAGAAACGTTTATACTTAAACACACACACACACACACACACGCATGCACTATTACACACTTTACTGTTCATGATATTTCTCACACATATATTCTAAAATTGTCCATTGCTTTAATACACGTGTATTAACACACACACATATTAAGTGACGTTACCGCTCAACGTCCACCTAAACAGACAAGACAAGCGTTTCTATACAAAAAGACACTATTGTACACTTTATCATACAGAATATTCTACGGACGTACATCTATAAATAAAAATATTTTTTTGCTTTGATACACGTGACACATGTCTGACCAATAAGAATTAAGCCTGAATCACAACATACCAGTTTACTGTCTATTTCTTATTTTTCTTTGTCATGTTTCTCCCAATCTCTGAAGAAGCTTTAATATAAGTGAAAAATGTTAGATGGAGATTTTTATGATCTTGTCAGAATGCGATCCTTATATTCAACTCGTGTATATATATATATATATATATATTTTCAAGTGAAGAGGACTCGAGTTTTTTTTTATATCTTTAGTTCTCTGGCATTTATTTTATTATAAACAGTGCTCAATATAATTAGTATTATAGAGCTTAATATAATATAATATAATTATATGGTTATGTCAATTTTTCATTGCTACATGGAAATTTCTATGTTTCGAGATTAATTCTCATCATCAGGCAATGCTGGTGTGGTTGTGCAGACGATTTGAATGTAAATTGTCTGCACAACCACACCAGCATTGCCTGATGATGAGAATTAATCTCGAAACATAGAAATTTCCATGTAGCAATGAAAAATTGACATAACCATATATATATATATATATATATATATATATATTATTGTTGGACACCTCAGCGTGGTGTAATGGTTAGTAATCTCGTCTCGCTAGAATCATTATAACTGAGTAGTGAGTTCGATCTTCAGTGGGTACCCTCTACTTTCGGCTGTGTGTTACGTCTAAGCTACGCTTAGATATCACTTTCCTCCAGGTTTGGGCGCAGGGCTAACGACCCTGCCTCATAAAAAAAACAAAAACAGTTGTTACAGTAACAGCAAAAACGCTGCCCTACACACCATTAGTTGTAAGGAAAAGTGTATTATTATTTATATATATATATATATATATATATATATGTGTGTGTATGTGTGTGTAAGGATTTTATTTTTTTACATCTAATATTATTTTATTAGATTCCCATATTTCAGTACACGCCCCATCTTCTTTTTCTTCTACTCATTAATATTATTATTATTATTATTATCAAGCAGTATGAATTATTGTATTCACTTACGCATAAATACCCTTGGGAAAGGTATTAATCCGTCTCTTTCTTCCAGTTATTGGTTAAATAGCAGGACAGATTGGGTTCTATAGCCTTGGTCGGCAACCAGTCTACCGCAGAAAGCAATGGCAACCTACTGCGGGATAATCTTCTGCCCAGTCAGTCATGTCTATTTCGAGACATGATCGCCCAAGCGTGTATCACGTATGGCACATAACTGACTGACTACCCTTTAGCAAGGTTCGAATCTTAACAAATTATTTATTAAATCCCGCTGATCGGTAGGCGTAATTCAACACTGATAAAAACAAAACCGTACGTCTACTCAAATATGGGTGACCACTAAAATAACGTTTCGGGTAACACACACACACACAACTATGATATATTCTACGCTAAAAGCCTGCCTCCTTCTACCAAGCGCCCATAGCTCAGAACTAGAATCGCCGACTGACGCCAATTCGATCGGGTTTCAATCCTGGGTAAATTCAAACGGATGTCTAACCTTACTGATGAGCTGTAATACAGCGAAACAGATCTGTTTGCGGATGACTATATATATATATATATATATATATATATATATTCATCGTTTTAAGATATGCTGTATTTGTGGGTAGAAGTGCTTACATAAAATCTGGGTAGAACATTTGTTAATGTAAATATAAGAACCAAGATTAACACCGAGGAACAAAAGTTTGTTGCATACGTGAAGGTAATCATCAGGTCATGTGTGATAGATGTTAGCTCGACTATTTATGTATGCTTGGCAATGTGTTATTATGAATAACGAGGTCATTTATAATAATAATACAATGATAAAAACACACATACTCGTTTTATAATGTTTTCTGAGATTTGTGTAACGTAATTGCTTATGTTATATCTGTACTGTATTTGACCTCCATAACTATATTTAATGTTACAGCTTATGCGTGAGATTAAACCTATTAAACACGTTAATTTCATAAATACTTCATTTTACATTAAAGAATTATTGAGTTTGGCTAAGCATTAATACAGTGTGACGGTTACATAAGATCCAAGAAATATTTTGAGCCATTGTTCTAGTGAAGGGGGTCCTGGGTATGACAGTAAACTTCATCCGGCAGCAAGACCTCTGATTGGTGGGGGGTGGGGTTATGAGGAGCAAGGAACCACCTCTTAATTGCTGTTGTTCCCAGGTCCACCCTGACCCGGAATGATAGCACTTATTAGGATCCCAGCTATGGATAAATAGTTAATCCTCAAACGGGAGATCAAAACATTATGAAAGCATAATAATACAATTTTATAGAAATATATCCATAAAAATACTTTTATAGAAAAATATACATTTTTGTAGGAAAAAAATTTACCAACAATACAGTTTTGAAGAAAAAAATTATTAACATAACACATTTTAGAAAGAAAAAAATATTCTCAGCAACATATTTTTGAATACAAAACTAGAAAACATTTAAAATAAAAAAGAATAAAAACAAAAAATGTTCATTAAAATCTGACTAAATCAACTTTCTCACTATAACCGAATATTAAAAAAAAAACAAAAAAACTTAAAACCCCACCTTTTCGGCATTAAATAACCCCTAGATGTGTTGATATGCCGTTAAACAAAACGCAAAACTCAACAGTTTATGCGTGATATAGTCTGCGTGAGATTAAACCTGTCAAACACCTCAATTTCATAAGTACTTCATTTACATTTTATATTAAAGAATTATTAAGTTTGCATGAACACAGAATGTCGGTTACCTCAGCTTCTGATATAAGACCCAAGAATTATTTTGAGCCATTGTTCTGGTGAAGGGTAAAAAAAAAAAAAGGTTTTATGTATCATCAACTTCGTATATCATTTGCAATCTCGAACATGCGTGGATTTGCAAATGGCAAATCAATTCACTCCGTAAAATACCTATGTAAGTTATCCAATATCTGATAAAAAAATTGCTTTTTTTTAAGTATTATTTCGATGATTTTTTTTATCCATCATCTTCAGAATATTTAAAGGTTACAAGATCTTTTCTTGAAACGAGCGACTTTCGATATTTACAATCATTGAAAACACATAATTTAGTAACAAATGCTTTAGGCCCCGTACTTTTAAGCACCCACTTAATACATATAGAGCAAATATAAGAAAAATTAAGGCAGACACGTTATTTCATGGTAAATCGGAAGTATTTCGTGTAAAATCCTCTGTACGGAAGCTGATGATGGTTCGCCTGAAATCGGCGTATTCTTCCGATTTACCATGAAATAACGTCTGCCTAAATTTTCTTATATATATTTTCTTCCGGTCAAACTCGGGGAGGAGGGTTAAATTATTTTTTTTTCTTATATCTTTTTGTAAGATACTCAATAGTAGCTACATCCATAAATATGTTGTCGTCATTTTAGACAGCATGTCGGTATAAATGTTTTGCAGTCACAATTGACGATACGGATCCACTCGTAATAATAATTTACTCCCTTGTGAATGTATTTAATTAAATAGGGAATCCTAATTCGATACATCGAACATAAAGCGTTGAAAATTTTAGAACAGAGCTTAATAAAGATGGTAAGCAAGAGTCGTGGCTTAAATGGTAGACTTATCACTGTGTATACCCTTACCAGAGGCAAGAAGTGTTTTCAACCTTAACTGTCTTATATACAGGTAGGATATGTTCTTCAGAGAGTATTCCAGTGACTGATATATATGGCGCGACAGATAAATTGTTGTCTAAATTACTCAAAAATGAAGACAACACTGACGTCTCATTTTAACAGATATATTTACCAAAATTACGCAAGAATATCTTGAAGTACTAAAGAGTAAATTTATTGAATAAAATCACCATTGGCTTCTAGCATAGCTTCCAGACGACTTCGGAATCTCCTGCATCTCTTCTGGACGGTCTCCTTGATTAAGTGGTAAATGCATCCATAGCCCTTGCCGTCATTTTATCTTACTTGTTACAAGGAGTTTTGTTGATCTTACGCTCAACTGCGCACCCACCTAATAAAATTGGATGCAGTCTAGTGATTTATGTGACCAGATCTAATAGATTATGTAATCGCAGTAATTGTTTGACAGCCACGACTGTGCACTTCTGCTTGCGTGGCATGGTGCAGAGTCCTGCTGCCAGACATAGGGTCTTCCAGTAGCCACTATATTGATCCAGAGCAGTACTACTTCCTCAAAGTATTTGAAGTAGGCCTCCGTGTTGAATCTAAGCCCTCACCAACAAATTCGGAAGTTCTTTTCTTATCGGAATGATCAGAACTGGCGCACCTTCGTAGTCCCCCACTAGACACATCTAACTCTTTCTGAATCCTCTGCAATATCCTCAAATTGACTCCCAAACACTTTAAAATGTTCGTATTTGAGCAGACGGCACGAATGACAAGCAGTACAGTTTGTTGGTTGGAAATTTCTAGCGAAGTGAATTACGTCGTGATGCTCTTGTTCTCACACACGGTGCCCATCTGACCTTACGCTACCGTGCAGTCGAAATCAAAAAATCATAAGCAATACGATAAGATACTGATAATTTAACCATCGCACCTTATGTGTGTGTGTGTGTGTGTATATATATATAATATATATATATTATTTCAATGCTTGAACGCATTGTTCAAGCTTGAAGTTGACCACAGTGTCTAATTTTGTATTCACATACGCTCTGTTCCTGATATATTGAGTACGTTTATCCATAAAAATTGCTTACCTTAAAACTATATTTTTCGCATACACACACACACACACACACACACACACACACACACACAGGGTGTCCATAAAGTTTGTGTGCACTTTAAAAAAATTACATTTGTATTTAATATACAACAAAGGGTCAAGATGCATGTCATTAAAATTAGGGGTAGAATTTTCACTAGAAAAATTGTTTCTATTTGCAATAGAAATAATTTGTAAAAGGAATTAGAAAGAAGTAAATCTATATTTTTAAGTTTTTTGTTAAATTTCATTTAAGTTCCACATGCCCTCCATCATTATCAACACAAAGGTAATACGATTTTGCAGTTCATTTTTTTTTTATTTATCTAAAAATTGTTGCAAATTTTGTGGTAAAATTATTATTCAATAACTATAATTAAAACTAGGTACATTAAACTTAACGTTTTTTACAGATTATTTCTATCTCAAATACAAATGTTATAAATTTTTTAAAGTGAACACGGACTTTATAGACCTCTCTCTCTCTTATAATGTGTGTGTATGTATATATATATATATATGTGTGTGTGTAGTTTATTTCGACAATACATTATTATTTATGCAGCCGGAACAACTTTGCTGTTTTCCAAGCAAATTTTATACATTCATTTTTCAAACTCTTCGGAGCGATTATTACTTCACAAAAGATACTCTGAAAATAACTTATAGATGCCGAAAAAAAACTGGTCAAGTTCTTCCGGAAATGGCTCCAGGGAAAAAGTAAATTAGAAAAATAAATTCACAAACAATCAACTTGCGTTGGTCTTCACTCAGCCATGCCCATATAAATTCTGTCCCACTGTCATCTCACTATAGTTACAGAGTCGACTGTATATAGACAAACAATACATTGCCATCTAATTCACTACACAGTATAATACGTTGATACGTACTCTTGATTTGATTAGAGAAAGAAAATAAAAATTATAGTTCTGTAACACTAGCAGATTTGACTGCTTGTAAAATACCCGGAGAATTGAAGGATTTGAATGAATCTTCGGCCTATTTAGGTGACAAATATTCAAACAATGTTGGGTGTGTAGCTATCTACCCAGACCTGTAGTCCTCCGCGTACAATGACCTTCGTGGTATAAATGCGTAAGGTGATTTTTTTTAAGCATTTTCAAGTTGAGTGTTCCGCATTATATGACGGGGGCGGAACATAAACGAGTAAAATGTTTTGTCAAAATCTACCTCTCTTAGCCCATCGGCTGCATTCGACCGCATTGATTTAACGTTTCCCATTTTTAACTTTGAGAGTGGAAGTTGCAGTGAGTGGCATTAACATTACTGCAACAGAAAATCTTGTATCTATGATAAACGCATGAAGCTAGTGTTGGTGATCACTTTATTACTGAATGACAATATAAAATAGAACACCGATTTCTTTCTGTCAAGCAGAAAAAACATTAAGTCGACTCACTGACTATCTCTCCTTTTTTTCTTTCTTTCTTTTTTATTTTCTTTATTTCTTTTTTTTCTTTTCTTTTCTTTTTTTTTTTTTAAACCCTCGTTTAGTAGTCGGACTGTCCCAGATTGAGTCTTATGTAGTTTTTCAAACATCCAAATTAAAATATCAATACATTATTTAGTTCTTAATTATCTGGTTATATACCATTTCATGTGTTGTTTCGAGACTTTATATGATAAATAAAAATAAAAACGTTTATTAAAAAACAAAAAATTGAATCAAAAGCCCAATATTAAAAGAATTTACTTGAACACTTCGACGTGATATATGCTTAACAATCATGTCTCGCTCGACCAATTACGACCGAGTAGTGAGTTCTATTTTTAGTAGGTGCTCCATACCTTCAACCTTGTGTCACATCTTAACTACACTTAGAAAATATTTAATTACAAAAAGATTAAAATTTTCGCATTATTTTTTCAGTAAACAGTATCTCGCATATTATGACTAAAACCAAAAAACTCACTACCTATTTGACTAATAACGAAAACATATTTTTCGACTTCTGAAATATTGCAGAAAATTATATTACGGTGTGTTGATACACCTTAATGTCCAGAAGGAGATTTTAGCATAAATTCAATTAAACTTGAAATGTAAATTAAAAAATTTGATTCATTTTATCCCTCTAGGGCAGTGGTTCCCAAACTTTTTTCTTTCCCCTTCCTTCTTTTTCAGTCACTTATTCACTCGTCGACCCCTACAACGGAATAAGTTAAACCAGCAAAAATAAGATATTTCTGTAAAAAAAAATATATATATATATATATATATATATATATACACACATATATTTAGTATCTAAATACGAATTTGCACGAGATACTAGATTAGCAACTAGATCCCACCCTTTTACAGTGAAACCGATAAAATGCAGCCGTAACTTCTACTCCAACAGTTTCTTTCCTCGCACTTCCCGACTGTGGAATTCTCTTCCAAACGATTGCTTCCCCGACGGCTACAATCTCCAGGAGTTTAAATGTAAGGTCAATACGCACCTCCTAACACACTAACCTGCTCCCATTCTATCAAGCACTCTTCCCATCTGCCCGACCCTCATCCTCGCTATCCTTACTCATCTGTCACCTTTCTCCTGACATTCCCTATGTCTATCCACTCCTTCTCTTTACCTTCCCCTATGTAGCCCCATGCGCAATAGTGGCAGTGGAATGCCTTGCTTGGGGTGAGATGATTAAAAAAAAATATATATATAATGCCTTGCGTTATTATGATGATTAAGTTTTAAACTTACTCCTATAGAATCAAAATATATTTCATTTAGCCTTCCTTTATTTAAGTAAAACATAAGCATTACTTCATTTGACACAGCTGTATATGATATTTCATTAATCTTATTGATGACGTTGAGATTTGCACTGCCAATGGGAAGAAACATCTTACAAGTAGAAGAAAACAAATTTGAAACTATGGATAAAATTATAGGGTGTGCGCCGCATATCTAGCACATTACGAGTATACGCCGGTACGAATTCGAATCTTTTGGACCCCTTAAAACTTTTTCATGGGCCCCTGGTTAGGAACCAAGGCTCTAGGCTTAGGGTCAAATCACGCAAAAAATGTCGTCAGTCTTTATAATAAATCAGTAAATTCTTAGAAACATCACTTATCGGAAACGACTTGTCACATTCTGCATTTTCTTGTGCCATGTCTCTTCAGAACGAAGGCGATCATGGTTTTCCACAACTTCTAATTCTTGTTCTGCCAACTACTTAATTTCGTTAAGTTGGTCATTTGCTCCTTTAATTTAATATGTCCTTTGTGTGTTAAATTTTCCAACCTCTTTTCTCATTATGGGTCTTTTTCAAATATTTGTAAATAAGCATTGAATACTGCTTAGATAAATCCCTCACAAAATCACATGGACCCAGATAATTTGCCTATGATATTTTGCTCTCAGTCGTCTGAAAAAAAACCCCTCCCCATGACTGAACAAAAAAATCAGGTTGACGAAAGAAAGCAGAACAAAAAATGGAAAAAAAAGTTCATTACATTATTTACATTGTTCGGACTGTTGTCCTGAACTTTATTTGCATGTTTACGACGTTTCGGTCGTTGTACGGTCCGACCTTCTTCAGGTGATAGACATTTCGGACCACCACTTTATTTCGATCTCTGGGATACCTTATTCTCATTCCATATGTGATGCCATCTAGTTATCTCCCTTTTAACTCAAATCTCTAAGTTGTTTCTTTACCACTGCTGTAGCCTGGTATTGAACTCTTTGGATCAAGTCACTTGAACTAACCATCATTTATATACTCCTGGCTCACAATCCTTCAAGGGGCGCTGCGTGGTGGCTTCTTGGTAAGCGATTCACCACTCAATCCAGGGACCTAGTTGCTAATCTAGTAGCTCGTGTAAATTCATACCTGGGAGGCACCAGTGATCTAAGTTCATTGGAGTATTTGTCATTGTTGAAGTTATCGCTAAAACTTTCTTTAAGATATAAAAACTCCTTCAATTTCGCAAACCAATCGATGAAATTTGAATAAGTTGCTTGGCTTGAAAAATATTTTGACAAAATCTGTACTTCACGATTTTGATACACCCTAGCAAAACCATCTATATGTTGTACCCTTTTTACCTGTTTGTACTACACTGCAGAATTTGGTTTCACTCGGTCAGTGTATGATGCGCCTTGTGGTGCAGGTGTATATAAGGTCGGAACGAGAAATCGGGATGCCGAGTTCGGTTCCTATTGAATTCCTTGCATTCACTTTCGCGCAAATACTCATGAGGAAAGTTATTAATCCGTCTCTTATCCTTCCAGCTATGGGCTAAATTACAGGGAAGATTGGGTTCTACAGCGTTGGTTACCGCAGAAAGTAATAGTAACCTACAGCGGGAAAATCTTCTGCCCAGTCATATTTCTTTCGAGACATGATCGCCCAAACATATATCACGTATGTCATTTAACTGAATGTATAGCTATTTTAAAGTGTGTGGCACAGGGACTAATAGAACTCATAGAATTATTTATATATATATATATATATAATCTTGTTTAAGTTAGTTAATGTTGCCATAATCCTTGCCTTCAGTTTATCTTTGGTGTTGAGGGAGTTTTATTGGTCTCTTGCTCAACTACGCCCAACGTAATAATCAATGAGGCTTCAGTCGTCAATTCTAAGCGATTTGGTGATTTCTGCCGTACACTGTAAATCGATTCGAAAAATGTTTCCGTTCTTCAAAGGTTCATGTCATGATCGACAAGTGACCCAATTTCGGTTGAAATTGGGTCAAGGGATTCGGAGGAGTAGGGTCTCGTTAGAATGGAGACACACAGACAGACAGACACATCCATATATATATATATATATATATATATATAGAAACGAGCGTACCTTCGTAGCGATTATATATAGAAATTATGTACATGTTCTAAAATATAATTTATAATAAATATTCACAGCTCTATATATCGAGCACTGTTTTAAATTAATGTTTTGGACGTTGTAAGAATTCTTCATTCTGTATTCACTCGGAGATATATATATATATATATATATATATATATATATATATATAAGATAGGTTTACGTTTACAAATATTTTTTAAAAAACTGTCGCTTTCTGCGTCACGTGATGTAAACAATCTCTCTCCACGGACGCTCTCGCGAAATACGTTTCTAATTTAAATTTTAAAATCATTTGTTTCTGATGAAGGACCGAGGACGGTCTGAAGTATAAATATAAAAATAGAAATAAACAAATACTGTCAAAAAATGCATTTTTAAACTTACAACTTTTTAGTAGTTTTTCCTATACATATTAAGACAGTATACGTGGATCATCACTGTTAGTAGGGTGCGATGGATAAATTCTCGTCTAAATTTACTCAAAATGAAAATAAAACTGCCATCTAATTTTAACAGGTATATTTATCAAATTACACAAAAAATATCTTAAAATATGAAAGACTAAATTTATTTAATAAAATCGCCATGGGCTTCCACCACAGCTTTGTGAAGACTTCGGAATCTCTTGCATCTCTTCTGAACGATCTCCTTGCTTAAGTTGGTGTATGCTGCCCTAATTCTTGCCTTCAGTTTATCTTTAGTGTCACAAAGTTTTTTTGTCTCTCGTTCAACTGCGCCCCCCACAAATAATAATCAAGGGGGTTGCAGTCTGGGGAGTTAGGTGTAAGGGGTGATGTGAAATTGTCTGACAGCCATGACTGGGTTTTCTTATTTGTCTGTCAGATTTCTGTTGCCAGACATAGGGTTTCCCAGTAGCCAACCTCCTGACCCAAGACAGCATTATAATCTTATCCAAAGCAGCACTACTTCATGACATCACTTGATGTTGGCCTCTGTGTTGAGTCTGAGGCCCTGTGGAAAGAATAATGGAGACATAATAGCACCATCCCTAGTGGTCACTCTAAAGATCGTGATGTTGATTGGATATTTGGTTTTCATTAATCTCTGTACATCCTTTTAGGGATACACTAAGTCAAAGTTTACTCTCTGTATTCATAATATCCTGTCAGACATTTTTTTTTTCGTCTGAGAAAAACCAAAGCATGTTTGGTTGGAAAGGATGCTTGAGAGAATATATGTGTTCGTTCAAAAGCTTCGTCTCGCGGTCTTTCCTCTTTTTTTATAGCTTGGGGTTAAATTTGGCCCTTACTCATCTTGTATATGAAATTTCTTCATGCACTGCCTGCCAGATAAGAAACTCAGACACTCCTGTGTCTCTGGTTATGGAATTGATTGACTTGGAATTATCATTGCCAATCATGGCCTAGATCTCACCAACAATTTCTGGAGAATTTTTCATATTAGAAAGATCAGAGATTTTTCCGAAGTGGCGCACCTTCGTAATTAGATTCATCCAATTCTTTCTGAATCATCTGGATTGTACTTAGATTGACACCCAAACACTGAAATGTTCGTATTGAGCTTCTGGTGCGAATGCCAAACAGTACAGAATGCCGTTTGCAAATTTCTGGTTTGGCAAATTGCTTTACTGTGCTCTTTTTTTTTTTTTCACGAACGGTGCTTAATTACTCCTTCTATTATGTGTAGTGGACAAAATAAAAACAACTTTCATGTACAAAATTTAAAAAATATATAAATTATTTGTTGTAAAAAGAAAAGGTATCATAAAAAACACACGAAAATTTTTATAAAAACTTAATGATAATACCTTATCTGTCATTTTCAATAAAGCATATAGTACTTTTTCTTTAAGATCATATAGAAAAGAAGAAAAACAGGTGAAATGAAAGTTTTGGAGAATGTCCTTTTGATTTCTCCTTTGACCTTTTAAAATTGGATGAAATTTATTCAATTTTTGTTGTTTTTTTTTCTTACTTGTGAAACGTAGTCACTATGCCTTACGTACTTACTACTGTGTCAATATACAGAAATTTGCGAAAGTGCTTCTCTCCCCCCACTTTCTCTCTCTCTCGCTTACACACACACACACACACACACACACACGAGACTTGATAAAAATACATAGCCAAGCATAGTTAATCTAAATTTTGACTTTAAATTTTTAGTGTTTAATTCTAAGTTAATTTGTTTAATCGACCATTTGTTTGGAATACAAAAATCTGTCAAGTTACTTAACTTTTGCTCACCCTCCTAATCTACCAACTCTTAAACCAGGTAGCCATTTGTTTTTCCACTTTTACAAACTGCCTGTTTATTCCAACCTTAATCCAACTTTTCTTTCTTTTTTTTTTTTTTCTTTTGCTAGGTAAATAATGGATTTATTGTCCTCTCTTATAAGTATATTTTATGTGTTTTTCTTTAATACAATATTTCATAATTCAACTGAAGTTCAAATTCCAGTTGAATTTGTTGCATTCATTTTCGCACAAATACTCTTTGGAAAAGAATTATTCTGTCTCTTTTCCCCTCTAGCAAGGCAGATTGGGTTCTATTGGCAACCAGTCTAACGCAAAAAGTAATGGTAATTTACTGCGAGAAAGTCTTCAGCCGTAAGTCATGTTCCTTTCGAGACATGATCGTCCAAGCGAGTATCACGTATGTAACTTATTTTTACAATCTTTATTGTTCATCCAATACGAAGGCGTGAGAGCAACTCAAGATAGTGATACAGAATGTCGTTGTTTTTGTAGACATAAGTAATATAGCACCGGGTGCTGCACAAGCTTGGCCTTGTACCACATCTAAGCTACGCTTAGAAAATCATTGGGTGCTCTGAAGTGGTGTAATGGTTAGCAAGCTTGTCTCGCTGGGTCGATTGCAACTAAGTAGCACATTCGATACTCACTGAGTGCTCCATACTTTTGGCCGTGTGCCACTTCAAAACTACGCTTAGAAAATTATTTCCGGGCACTTCAACGTGGTGTGATGTTTCGCAACTTTGTCTAGGTAGGTCATTTACGGCTCCTTAGGTGCTCCATACTTTCGGCCTTAGTAAATCATTATGTAATATAAACGAGGGTGTAAAGAAAAGATAATTATTGATTGTAGATATAAATAAGTTAAAATTGTAATGACCGGGGAAGAATCCCCCTAGGAGTCTGTTTTAATAAGTAGCAGCTTTTTCGGAGAATCTGTTTCAATTTCCTTCTTACGTTGTGTATTCGGCATGGCGGATCTTAGTCGTAAAGGTCTGAACTGGTGGAACTAAAGAATGTAGCTCGTGGGAACAAATAGCGATTAGCCGCGTACCTGCTAATTATTGTATTTACACTTTCGCTGGAAATTTTTCTTTTTTTTCACTTATCGGCTTCGTAAAAATGTTTTTTCTTTCAAATGTTTGTTTTTACTTTTTGTAAGCAATCTGGGTGGCCGAGACATTTTGACTCCACTGTGGAAGTGTTAATTAAGCAAATGTTTACACTGACCGGGACGATAAAAGCGAGACCAAAGAGTTCAATAATGTCATTGTAGATCATTTTAAGTAACTTGTGAAACTTAAATGGCATACGTCTGTTGTAAAAGTTGGGTTGGGTTTTTCTATATTTGAACGGACACATTTCATTGCGACAAATGTTTTTTCTTTCAAATGTTTGTTTTTACTTTTTGTAAGCAATCTGGGTGACCGAGACATTTTGACTCCACTGTGGAAGTGTTAAACAAATGTTTACACTGACCGGGACGATAAAAGCGAGACCAAAGAGTTCAATAATGTCATTGTAGATCATTCTAAGTAACTTGTGAAACTTAAATGGCATACGTTTATGTTGCAAAAGTTGGGTTGCGTTTTTTTATATTTGAGCGGACACGTTTCATTGCGACATTTTTAATCGACCGCGGGCTAGTAAAGCAGTAAACTTTAATCGCCCGAGTCGATCGGGCGAGTGAAATCTGAAAGGCTGTAATCGTTTCCCCCGAAGCAAGATAATACTGCCAGTGGTACAGAGATGGTTCCAGAGAGAGAAGCGAGATGACGAAGAAAGAGTAAGAGAGACGTGGGAGTTAAGGGGAAGTTCGAGGAAAGTAATTGTTAGGGAAGAAGAGGCGAATATAACCGCCTCATTTTGACGGTAAAAGAGTGGGATCTACTTACCAATCTAGTGGCACGAGTGAATTCACGTGGGGGGGGGCACTATCGAATGCAGCTCATCAGAGCAGTTGTCTTGAAAATACTTGGAGAAAAGACAGAGGGAAGCCACATCTCCTCTGTGAGAAAGTGACAGAAGGTGAGCTGCCAAGTAAATCAAGAATTCTGAATGTTGATTTTCAAAGCCGGAGGAAGCTCTTGAGAAATTCACACTACACAATCTTCCCTTCCGTATTTCTCTTCATTTGGCCTTTTGCGAGCCAAAGCAAATAATTTAAAATATTTTACACCTTGATTAACGAGTAGGTATATTTCACACGTGGACAGTGCATGAGCTCTGTTAATTTAAAAACAAATAATTTCGAATGCCGATTTTCAAGGCAGACTGACTTTTATAAAGCGTGAAACAGTATTATTTCATTATGCTTTTTCTTACCACATCTGATTTTATGCTGTTTCCTTTACTTTTCTTGACATTACTTTCCTGAACTATTAGTTTTCAATTTCTGATTTTCTTGCTATTTAGTTTTAAGGAGAGCAGATGGGTCAACCCCAAAAATATTAATACCTGGAGATATAGAAATCTAACTTCTGAAACCCAGGGGATTTTTGCTTTCAAAAAACAGCCCCACTTTCGCCATTTTAAGATATTAATCCTTGAATTAAGAGCAGTTATTTCTAATGGATGCGGGATTTTGGACCCACATGACATTATTTCCGATCAAAGTATCATTTAAAAACAAACCTCAATTCGGTAAATCTTTCTCTCTCTCATCCGTTACACCCAATGGTGTGTAGAGTAGCAACAAAGCTTCTCCACCTCTGCCTATCTTGGGCCAGACTAGTCAATGAACCCCAAGAGTGCTACATGGCTTTCATCCCATTCTCCAATTTACTTCTCCATGTCGGTGTTCCCCTCTTTCTTTTGCCATCTGGGGGTCCAGTGCAGTGCTGTTCTTGTGATTGACTGTGGATCTTTCCAGAGACCATGCCGAATCCATCTCCACCACTTGCTTGTAATGATGGTGTCCTTGTTCTCTTGCTTGCATCTCCTCAACAGGTCTTCATTGGAGATCTTCTCAGGCCAAAAGATTCTCAGTATTCGTCGGAGGCATATGGTGTGAAAGGATCGAAGTTTGGCAAGATCCGCCTTAGTCATTCTCCAGCACTCAGATCCGTAGAGGAGAGTAGATACAACACAGCTCTGGTATAGCTTGAGCTTGGTGTTGGTGCTGTACTGTGTTGATCTCCAGATGTTGTTCATTTCCTTAAACACACTCCTGGTCTTGCCCAGTTTGCTTTGAATATCCTCCTTCGTTCCAGCCTTGGGTTCTGATGATGCTACCCAGGTAAATGAACTTGTCTGAACGACGTAGATCTTTTCCATTCACTTTGACAGAAGCAGGCCTGTTCACGTTCGATGACATCATTTCGGTCTTCTTGGTGCTAATCCACAACCCTATCTGCTGCTCAAATGTTTCCAGTCTGCTGGTCTTGTCCTGTATATGTTGGTGAGTATGAGACAGCAGCACCAGGTCATTGGCAAAATCGAGATCTTCCAAGGTTGAGAACAAATCTTTACAATTACTTAATCGAATCATGGGCGGAAACGGTGAAAAGATTTTCAAACCGCTGAATAGGAATTCTTTTTCTTTGGTATAATTTTTAGAGGGGAAATCTTGGTGGAATCTACGAAAAAATTAACTACGAACTGGAGACCGAGATCTTGCTAACTTTCTATTTTTATTATTCGTTCGAGCTAGTTAGGACATTCTATCAAGTCAACCATCACGATCGTACATCAAGGCCATTAGGGTGGCATTATGTGTCATTACATAGTTGGTCAGTGTAGGTGGTTGCTGGGAAACCAACTCGTCTTGCTCCATGGCTAGTTGTCCAGCACAGTAGATCACTCGCCAGTTCTTGTCCTGCAAAGCGTATTCTATATTCGCGTAAGATTGTAGAAAGATCAGATCTATGGAGCTGTTATTTAGTTGGATGTTGTTTCTAAGAGATGTTAAGTACAGCTCTCAGCATCCGAGTGTTTTGTTCTATCAAGTTCTAGGGCAGCGGTCGGCAACCCCCGGCCTGCGAGCCACATTCGGCCCTCGAGTAAATCTTGTCCAACCCGCTACCTTACTCTGGACACGATATAAATATAGGTAAACCAAAAGAAAAGGACAGTTGATAGTCTGAATATATTGGGCGATCATGTCCTGAAAGAGACATGACTGACTAGGCAGAAGGTTTTTCGCTGTAGTTTGCCATTACTTCCTGTGTTAGACTAGTTACCGACCAAACCTATAGAACGCAATCTGTCCTGCTATTTAACCCATAGCTGTAGGGAACAGCGACGGAATAACACCTTTTTTTCCCAGAGTATTTGCGCGTAAGTGAATCCAGCGAATTCAACTGAAATTCAAACTCGGTTCTCAGTTTTCTCATTCCGAGCCGATATCCACTGCACCACAATGCACATAAAAGTCAAGCGTTGCTTATAGCTTTGAAGGATAGGAAGTTGTGGAGAGCCATGATCACCTACCTAACAAGCTTGTGTAAATGAATGACAGAACAAGGACTGGCAGAGATAGTTAAAACAAATATAGGAGAGGAAGTTGTGAAAAGCCATGAACCTACTTAACGAGCTTGTGTGAATGAATGACATAACAGGGACTGGGGAGATACTAAAATGTCAAATATAGCTTATACTCTGAAGGATAGGAAGTTGTGGAGAGCCATGCTCACTTGCTGAACGATCTTGTGTAAATGGCTAGGAGATCACGAACTTAGAGTAATGACGAAAAGACAAATGTTATTTAGAGTTACAAAAAATAGGAAGCTGTGAAGAACCACAATTGCCTGCATTCTGAAGGAACACCGCTCATAGAACAAAAAAGATTACTAAAAAGAACATCTATCAAAAATGAGAAATCCGTAAACATGGACAGCAAAATAAAAAAATAAATTATCATATATATATATATATATATAGACTCTCCTGTCGATTTCTACCATGAGTGTTTAACTCAGTTAGACTGCCACATAAAAAATTGCTTAAAGTGGTGAAGGCTTGTGTAGCACCATCCACACTTTTTGGAACTGCTGATAACAAACAATAGGAACAGCACACCTTAGTTATTTAACCCATAACTGGAGGGAAAGGGCTGATTAATACCTTTCCCAAGTGTACCAGTGCGTAAGTGAATGCAGAGTGTTCGACTTGAACTCGAACTCGCTCACTGATTTCCCTTTCCAAGCCGACATCCACCGCACCACAAAGCACATCCGTCACTAAACGCTTACAGCACCTGGTATGCCCAAGCGGTCACCCATCTAAGTACTGACCAGACTTAACGTTGCTTAGCTTCGGTGATCGAGCGGGAACGTGATTATATATATATATATATATATATATATATATATATATAAAGCCGAGTTGTGGAGTTTTACCCCAACTGTTCCTATATACACATACACACATATATATAAATAAAAGCAGGTTTCATTTAAAATGGCATACAATGTACTCTACGAACATACATAACAGTATATATGTATAAGCAGGAAAAAGGGCTGTTCCAAGGAGAGAAATAATGGTATTGTGTCGCTACACGTGTTTCGAAGCTAAATTTGACTCTCTTCATGCGAATAAACTTGTGACTTTACATATCGAGATCCGATTGCTTTTCTGATGGCCAAAATATCGTGTATATATATATATATATATATATATATATATATATAGATAACTGGCGAGCAGGTTAGAAAGTTCCTATGTGTGCGTGTTGTTTGTTTGTTTGTTGTTTTTTTTTGTTTTTTTTTGTTTTTTTACTGACTTTTACACTGGCTTGCGAAATTTGATTTCGTCTTTATACATCAAGATTGTTTTCCGCGGTTTTGGTTCAATTCTACTCTACGGGTCATCTAGTTCTTATCTATCTATCTATCTATCTATCTATATATATATATATATATATATATATATATATATATATATATATATGCATTCTGTCACGCTCATGGAGAGAGAGAGAGAGAGAGAGACAATAGCGAGGCAGGGTTGGCTCTGTTCGTTCTCTTTATTACCAGTTATTAAACATTTTGCCGTATGTTTACTTTTTTTTTTTTTTTTTTTTCGTCCTGTCGCACTCAGAGGGGATAACCAATGAGGAAACAGCTAATAATCCTTTCATATATTTTGACTGCAGGAGTACACTCATATTGTATATAATCATGAGATTTTCTTTTAGCATTCCACTGGCACACTCCAACTAAGGCTGCTTACCACACTTCTTCTATGTGCCGTGTTCCTTTAAGACGCGGGTGATCATGGCCTTCCACTTCTCCCTATCCTTAGTAGCTCTTAACACTCTTTCTCCTGTATCTTTCTATCTTTCATTTGCGGAATCCCATTAAGTACGTTATGCGTTGCTTTCCTCTTTTTCCTTCTATCTAACCTGTGAGTGTCAGATTCTCCGAGCTTTCATTCCTCATTATATGTCCCCGAAACTTAAGTTGTTTTTTCCTGATGTTAAGTATTAGTTTTCTTTTTCGTTTCCCTCCTGTCCAAAACCTCATTGTTGCTAACATGTTCGGTTCATGATATCCTCAGTATTCTTCCGTAGAAATCACATTTCGGTTGCATCAAGTCTCTTCTTCATCTTTGAAGAGATTGTCAAGCATTCACAGCCATATTGAAGAACAGACATCATATAACAATCCAGTACTTTTTTTTGTTTCCAGTGAAATTTTCCTGTCTTTTATTTCTCTACTCAGCTTCTGGAACGCATCCTTGGCAATGCTATTTTGCCTTTGGATCTCAGTCTTACACTTTCCGTCCTCTGTTAAAACAAACACTTCCCGGGTATTTAAATTTCTGTGCCTGCTTGATTTTAGTATCCCCGACCTGTAGTCGGCATTTTGGGCTCCTTTATTTTTACTGTTGACCATGCAGTCATTTAATGTCCTGAGAATCTTGAAATAGCTTGAACACGGTCAGACAAAATATTCAACAAACAATCTTAGTGTTGCATTTTGTGTCTTCTGTTAGAACATTTCCCAGGTATTTAAATTTCTGTGCCTGCTTGATTTTAATGCCTGTAGTAGGCATTTTGAGTTCCTTTTTTTACTGATGACCATACTTCTCTATTTTTAAATGCTTGATACTTAAAAACATAGAATATTTAGGGTGATCGATTAAACTTTAGATAATGTGATGTTTCATGGCAGTGAATGTTGGAAAATATCTTCGAAAAACTCGAAGCAACTGAAATGTGGTTCTACAGAAGGATGCTGCGGATATCATGGATCGAGCATGTGAGCAACGATGAGGTTTTAGAAAGGATGGAGACGAAAAGGAAATTAATACTGAGCATCAGGAAGAGACAGCTGAAGTTCCTGGGATATGCAATGAAGAAGGGGGGATTGGAGAACCTGATACAAACAGGCCAGATAGAGGGGAAAAAGAGACAGAGGAAGGCAACGGATAACATATTTGAAGGAGCTGATCAAGTGGATGTCGGAACGAGGGTTGCGTGGTGTTACAGGAGAAAGCGTGCTAAGAACCACCAGGGATAGGGAGACGTGGAAAGCCATGATTGCCTACGTCATAAATGGACATCGCACATAAAAGAAGAAATATAACCTTCACTATACTCAATAGTTTTTTTCTCGCAAAGTTTGTTTTCCAAATTTTAAAATATAAAGTCAATTGCCATCTTCTATTTATCGAATCCTATTCATCATTTACCCTTCCTTGAATACCCCTGTACCCATTCTTTTCCGTCACTGTAACTAACTATTCACTAATGGTGGTCCCGCCTTGGTTGAGTTTAAATGATAAAAAAATGTTTGTCACTTCTTTTTTCCTCGAGAAAAGTGTTTCGCCTTTAAATTACCTGAGCTTTTGGATAGTTAACAGTCAGTGCCATAGGTGATACACGCAAAAAGACATGACTGACTGGGCAGATGATTATCACGCAGAACATTGCCATTGCTTTCTGTGATAGACTGGTTGCCAGCCAAGGCTATAGAACCCAATTTGTCCTTTTATTTGACTCAGAGCTAGAGGGGGAAGATATGTGTTATATTATTAAGTAGTAATTAGTGGAGGATCAGTTTATTACTTCATAACAATATAAAACTGATCAAACACTTTATGCCCAGTAGAAGCCTTAATCATGTTTCTATTATATTCACTGTCAGTTCAGTGGCATACGTAATACACGGTTTGGGTGATCATGTCTCGAAAGAGACATGACTGGCTGGGCAGAAGATTATCCCGCACTAGGTTGTTATTGCTTTCTGCGGTAGACTGGTTGCCAGCCAAGGCTATAGAACCCAATCTGTCCTGTTACTTGACTCATAGCTAGAGGGGGAAGAGATTTATTATATTATTAAGTTGTAATTAGTGGGGTATCAGTTTATTACTTCACAGCAATATAAAACTGATCCCCCACTTTATGACCCATACCTGCTTTTAATCATGTTTTCAGCTATTATATTCAGTCAATCAGTTAAGTGGCATACGTGATACACGGTTTGGGCGATCATGTCTCGAAAGAGACATGACTGGCTAGGCAGAAGATTATCCCTCAGTAGCTTGCTATTACTTTCTGCAGTAGATAGGTTGCCAGCCAAGGCTATAGAATTCACCCATAACTGAAGAGAAAAGACGGAATAATACCTTTCCCAAGGGTATTTGCGCGTAAATGAATGTGAGGAATTCAACTGGAATTCGAACTCGGCTTCCAGATATCTCGTTCCGAGCCGATATCCACTGCAACACAACGCACATACCCGACTGAAAACACCTTGAATGCTAAGCATGCTAAAGTACTGAAGAAACCTGTTGTCCCTTGATCTCTAGGGTAAATCTCCAGTTACAGTCGTTAAAAGCGAAGAAGAAAATAATTGGACAGATCTTGGTATAATATAATTGCCACTTTTGCATACTACTGTGCGTGGGTGTCAAAAGGCGATAGAAAAATCGTTTAATTACTCCTGATTCCTTCTCTCCTTATATATATATATATATATATATATATATATATATATATAGCTTAACACCTAGCAAAACACGTAACACTCTTCTTTCTTTCTTTCTCTCATTTTGTGGTTTGTCTACGTCTTCCTCTCTCACTCTCTCTTTGTGCCCTTTACACTGAACTCCTCCTCTCTCTAACCTGCTTGCTGCCCCCTTACTATGTCTCTGGCATTCCCTCCTTTCACCTCTTTGACCTTTTTCTCTTTCACATACATACAGGGACACAGAAAAGTTCTCTTTTTCTCTCTCTGACTTTTCCACTATTTCTTTCACTCTCTCTCTCTCTTCATTATTCTCACTTTTCTACTCACTCTTGATTTTCTCGCTATATTTCTCTCTGACTGCCATCTTTTTCTCTAGTCTCTCCCCTCTCATTTTCCTCGTACGTATAATTCTTTCACCTTCTTTTTTTTTCCTTTCCTCTTACCACCCACTTTTTCACTCCCTCTTTTCCCCAACCTTCCGATTCTTCTCGCTCGCTTTTCCGATTTCCTCACTTTTCAATATCATTCTCTCCGTTTAAAAAAAAAAAAAAATTAAAAAAAAACTTATACCGCAGAAGGGCCAGCAATCTTTACTCGGAGATCGCTACGTTCGAAATTCAAAATAATAAGAATATAAAGGAGTGGAGATTATTAAAAGAAAAATGGAAGTAATTTTTTTCTTTTCGTCACTTTTAAAATAACAATTGTGTTTTCTGTTCTTTGTTTTTACCGGACACGTACCTCTATTACAAAATCATTGCATTTGTTCAAAGATTTAGGGCCATTTCATTTATTTACTTGTCTAAGTTTCTGTCTTTCAAATCTTTCTAAAATACGTCAGTCATTTTAGAATTCCGGATTAAATAAATAAAATTACTATCTATATTTTTGAGATGAGGTATTGTAACTATTTATTTACACTATTTACATTGTTCGAACTGTTGTCCTCATCTTTATATTCACGGGGTTTCGGTTGTTGTACACTCCGGTCTTCTTCAGTTAGTAGGTTGTTCTAATTTCAAGTGCCACAGTTTTGGATATCTCAGTTTCACTTGCTTCTCCATAGCAACTAAATTCTCCAAACTTTCGTTTATCTCTGCTGCTGCTAGGTATTGAACTCTCGACTCTTTGGGTCAAAATCATTTTTAGGATTTTTGGGATGAGTAATTGTAACCATTGTAACTATTTGTTTATTTGTTTTTTTTTTTTGTTTTTTTTTTCAATTGGAGTAGATAGACTGAGCTATCGCCTGGTTCACACTCCACCCACGTCTATTGAACAGGTGTAGAGGCTCATCCCTTGTTCCCTGTTTAGGATGTGGTTTCCGGCTTTCTCTTTTCCAATCTTTTCACTCATACGTAGCCCCCTGCACACCAGTGGCCTTACCGCCTTGCCCGGGGGGGATATGATTTTTAAAAAAATTTACATTGTTCGAACTGTTGTCCTCATCTTTATTGATATATTCACGACGTTTTTGCCGTTGTACGCTCCGGTCATCTTATCCGGTGCTATTAACAGAAATTTCGAACCGAACACTTTTAGTCCACTGGGGTCAGTCAGTCAGTCAGTCAGTCAGTCAAGTGCCATACGTGATACACGCTTGGGCGATCATGTCTCGAAAGAGACATGACTGACTGTGCAGAAGATTATCCCGCAGTAAGTTGCCATTGCTTTCTGCGGTAGACTGGTTGCCGACCAAGGCTATAGAACCCAATCTGTCCTGTTATTTAAACCATAACTGGATGGAAGAGACGGATTAATACTTTTCCCAAGGGTATTTGTATCCCTTTTTGGATATCTCCGTTTCAGTTATGACCCTTTAGTAACTAAACTCAATTTTTGTTCCCTCTACAACGCTGTATGTTTAATCACTTCTAGTATAAGTCAACCAACAGTCTTATCTACTGGATTGTGTGTCCTTGGGGATATCAGTGAGTAAATTCTGTAAATGTAATGTAACTATATTTTATTTTTTTACCAGAGCTCATATTACTATTTTTTATTAATTTTGTTTTTCTCTAGCACTTTGTATTATTAGTTTTCACATTGTGTTTATATCTGTGCTTATCCAGTTGAGAAGATTTTTGTAGTCCTGCATATACCCCGATTACTTGGGTTTTTGCATTTTCCTGTAATGTTCCCTGTTTATTATTTCGACTTTATTCAATAGAGGACAGTAATCTTCCTTTTCCCTTCATATATGATCAGACACTACTGATTTTCTTTACTTCCCCCGTGTTACGGCTTTAAGGTGTCTCTGCAGTCTTATCTTAAGGTGCTGCTTAATACCACCTGAAGAAGGTCGAAACGTCGCCAGCATAGCAATAAAGACGAGGAAAACAATTCGAACAATGTTAATAATTAAATAAATAAAATTAATGTTAAATAAAAGAAAAGTTCCGAAAAGAATATATTTTTTCTCAGTGACTGCAAGACACCCACAAAAAACAAAAAAATAAAAACATTAAAAGCTTTTTAAAAAAAGCAGGAAATTTTAGATTTTAAAAAAATTACCGAATGGCATTTACTGTAACATTTTATTCAATTACAGAAAGAGATCACGGATATATAATCCTTAAGAGTTGGGTAGATAGCAGCTTGAACAAATATTCCGCAAAATTTCCAAAAATTAAATATAGTACCAAATTTTCTTATTTTTTTGTTGGGTACCCTATACGCGGATGTGCGTTGTGGTACAGTGGATATCAGCTCGGAACGAGAAACAGGGGAGCCGAGTTCGAATTCCAGTTGAATCCATTGTATTCACTTACGCGCAAATACCCTTGGGAAAGGTATTAATACTAATCCGTCTCTTCCTTCCAGTTATGGGTCAAATAGCAGGAAAGATTGGGTTCTATAGCCTTGGTCGGCAACCACTCTACCGCAGAAAGCAATGGCAACCTACTGCGGGATAATCTTCTGCCCAGTCAGTCATGTCTCTTTCGAGACATGATCGCCCAAGCGTGTATCACGTATGGCACTTTAACTGACTGACCCTATACGCACAAAACCCTACGGAAAGCTATTAATCCATCTCTTCCCTTCAGTTATGGATTAAATAATACGACAAATTGAGTTCTATAGCCTTTTGTCCAGAAAGTAATTGCAACCTACTGTGGGATAATATTCTGCCCAGTCAGTTATGTCTCTTTCAAGACATGATCGCCCATGCGTGTATCACGTATGGCACTTAACTGACTTACCCTGTAGGCAATAAGGTTTTGATTTGATTGGTTAAAGCATGAGTAATTAACGTTTCCTTTTTTCTTTTTTTTTTTTTCGGCATCTCTTTTCAAATATTTGCATGGGTTGCCCTTTGCCATGTTAAAAATGAGTAAATGCAGCAAAGTCAAGGTGCCATTATTATGTCACGCGATAGCAGCAGAAACCAGTGTAAGTATGCTGTGGCGGGAACGCTTAAACCTTGGTCAACGAAGCCGCTGGATTTTAAATTGTTCGATTTTATTTAGCAGCATATCGACACCCCTATAGGTTGTTTAATGCCAAAATCTAATCCAGTTTATGCCTTCAACTATAGATATTTTATATCGTATATTCATTAAGATATATAATTTGTAGACGGTAAATATTAGTATTTGTCTGTGTTTCTGAGATGAGGTAGTATTTACAGCATTCGGACTATTGTCCTCATCTTTGTTGCCATTTGTAAGACATTTCGTCCATTGTACTCTCTGGCCATCTTCAGGTGCTAGGAATTTCGAACCGAACACTTTATTACAATCACTGGGGTATATGATCTTCATTCCTTGTGTAGTAGTGCCTCTTCTGGTAGTCATGAGTTATCTCCCTCTAACCCTGTAAGTTACTTGTTCACCACTGCTGTAGCCTGGTACTAGACTCACAACTCTTTGGGTCATGTCACAGGAACTAATCAATGCTTATATTCACCTGAGCCATGTGTCCTTAAGGCAACAAAGATAAGGACAATAGTCCGAATAATGTAAATATTGTAAATGATAAATATTGTTTGTCATATTTCTTAAATGTACTATTGACAATTTTTTTCATAAAAATTAAGTACGACGGTCATTCAATAAATAAGTTGAATTTTTCGGTATAAGGACTTCTACGAGGGTCATTCAATAAAGAAGGTGAATTTTTCGGTATAAGGACTTCTACGAGGGTCATTCAATAAAGAAGGTGAATTTTTCGGTATAAGGACTTCTACGAGGGTCATTCAATAAAGAAGGTGAATTTTTCGGTATAAGGACTTCTACGAGGGTCATTCAATAAAGAAGGTGAATTTTTCGGTATAAGGACTTCTACGAGGGTCATTCAATAAATAAGGTGAATTTTTCGGTATAAGGACTTCTACGAGGGTCATTCAATAAAGAAGGTGAATTTTTCGGTATAAGGACTTCTACGAGGGTCATTCAATAAAGAAGGTGAATTTTTCGGTATAAGGACTTCTACGAGGGTCATTCAATAAAGAAGGTGAATTTTTCGGTATAAGGACTTCTACGAGGGTCATTCAATAAAGAAGGTGAATTTTTCGGTATAAGGACTTCTACGAGGGTCATTCAATAAAGAAGGTGAATTTTTCGGTATAAGGACTTCTACGAGGGTCATTCAATAAAGAAGGTGAATTTTTCGGTATAAGGACTTCTACGAGGGTCATTCAATAAAGAAGGTGAATTTTTCGGTATAAGGACTTCTACGAGGGTCATTCAATAAAGAAGGTGAATTTTTCGGTATAAGGACTTCTACGAGGGTCATTCAATAAAGAAGGTGAATTTTTCGGTATAAGGACTTCTACGAGGGTCATTCAATAAATAAGGTGAATTTTTCGGTATAAGGACTTCTACGAGGGTCATTCAATAAAGAAGGTGGAACTTTTTCGGTCACTTTTTCAAGGACTTCTACGAGGGTCATTCAATAAAGAAGGTGAATTTTTCGGTATAAGGACTTCTGCGAGGGTCATTCAATAAAGAAGGTGAATTTTTCGGTATAAGGACTTCTGCGAGGGTCATTCAATAAAGAAGGTGAATTTTTCGGTATAAGGACTTCTGCGAGGGTCATTCAATAAAGAAGGTGAATTTTTCGGTATAAGGACTTCTACGAGGGTCATTCAATAAATAAGGTGAATTTTTCGGTACAAGGACTTCTACGAGGGTCATTCAATAAAGAAAGTGAATTTTTCGGTATAAGGACTTCTAATACAGATAGAAGCTTACTTTTTTTAAATTTTTCAACGTAGACTCCTAGTAGTGTCACACACTTTCCCATATATGCACAAGCTTCCGTATTCCTTCAGCGTAAAAAATCTTTGGACTGATGTCTCAGCCAATCACTCACAGCGCTTTTGACTTCATCGTCACTTTCAAACTTCGTGCCTCTCGTGAACGCTTTCAAGGGACCAAACAAATGAAAGTCTGAAGGGGCAAGGTCTGGACTGTAAGGAGGATAAGGGAACAGTTCATAACCCAGCTCGTTGATGGTCTGCACCGTTTGAGCTGCTGTGCCTTGCGTAGGCTTGATGCAAGATGACTCCATGTGACTGATGACTCCTGCGTTTGTTCAACAGATAGGCTCAGAGTCCTTGCAATGTCATCCACTGTCACCCTTCTGTCAAACTGAATAAGGTCATTCACTGATTCGATCACCTCAGGAGACCTCACTTCTGTAGGCCTCCCAGGCCTGTTTTAATCCTCAACACTATTGCGTCCTTCTTTAAACAAGTTAGTCCACTTGTAGACATTGTTTGGCTGAAACATGTTGCACGATACACAGTTGATATCTCCTATGAATTTCAACTGGTTTGCACTTTTCGACAATCCTCTGTTCAATCCTGGAGCATGCTTCTTGGTCGGCCATCTTTGTTAATCCTCGAAAATCTCAAAGTTTGTTTTTTTTCAATCTGCAAAAAAAATTACACCCCTTTGAAAAAGAGGCAAAGGGCAAAAAGTAAGCTCCTATCTGTATTAGAAGTCCTTATACCGAAAAATTCACCTTATTTATTGAATGACCCTCGTAGAAGTCCTTATACCGAAAAATTCACCTTCTTTATTGAATGACCCTCGTAGAAGTCCTTATACCGAAAAATTCACCTTATTTATTGAATGACATTCGTATTACTGGTAATCTAAATCTAAACTTATTTGTAAATGGAACTTTCTTTGTGTGTACGTATGTGTGTGTCCGTTACCTATAGACTCCGAAAAGGCTGAACCGATTTTCTTGAAAATTTACACAGTTGTACTATAAGCGTCTGCGAGTGTTCTTAGCTAGGTTTTGTGTCGACGTACCCGCGATAAATATCGATAATCGAAAAAATCGGTTTATAGAAGGAGTGGTCCGATATTAATCAAATTTGATACACTCATAGACAAAGATATAGGAAACTATATTCAGAAGTTTCAAGGTTGCACTTCTTACAATTATGATAATATATATATATATATATATATAAAGCAAGATGTTTGTGTGTGTGTGTCTGTTTATCTGCCTGTATGTCTATTTTTTCAGCCCTTTTATTTGAGTTTTTGCTTCTGGTTTGGCTCTAAGTAGGTATAATTGTACTTCTTAGTCTCGGCCATGATACCATTTACTCAGAGAACGTATTTAGCCTACAAAATTCAGTTTACGACGAAAAAAAACTTATTTGTATCGATACCAGGAAATCAAAATTTGACTTACATCCATTCATTTTTCTTTTCATTTACATCCATTCATTTGTCTACGGTTTCGCTTTAACTGGAAACAACTATTGCTTTTTAGTCTTTCGTGCCAACGTCCAAATAGTCTGAGCTGCAGGACCATGGATTAGTTTTAAAGCTTTCATTACACCCTAGCAACGGGAGAGAAGAGTCGGATTAATAACTTTCCCAAGGGTATCTGTTCGTAAGTCAATGCAAGGAATTCAACTGGAACTCGAACTCGGCTCCCCGATTCGTCGTTCTGAGTCGATATCCACTGCACCACAGTTATATTATGATATATCCCTAAAATTCCAAATGTTTGTTTTTAATCTTAAGTATATGTACTTTTCGTCCCGCTTTTTCTTAAAACTTCCCCGATGTTCACATGTTCCGTTCATGGTATTATTTTTTTTTTTTTTTTTTTTTACTGCCCTTGTAAAGGCATAACATTCCCCATAAAACTCCTGAACACTTATTACCCCCTTGAGAGTTCATAGCGCGCCAAAATGGCGTTACCACACACGTTGAGAATCATTGGCTTAGAGTTACTTGGGATTAGGTTGGGAGTTTAGCTGTCGCAGGAGATTTCATTAAAAATTAGCTCATGGATAAAACGATTTAATTCTTTTGTCTATGTACTTCATTTAAATGGCGCTAGTTAATGGTAAGGGTGAGCTATTTCCATTTGGTTTTCATTGACCGAGCAATCAACGTTACCATCGGTTAAACTTTATAAGAACTTTCGATTATAGCAGTCAGTTAAGTGCCATACGTGATACACGCATGGGCGATCATGTCTCGAAAGAGACATAACTGACTGGACAGAAGATTATCCCGTAGTAAGTTGACATTGCTTTCTCCGGTAGACTGGTTGCCAGCCAAGGCTATAGAACCCAATCTATCTTGTTATTTGACTCATAGCTAGAGGAGGAAGATGTGTTATATTATGAAGTAGTAATTAGAGGGGGATCAGTTTACTACTTCATCACAATAGAAAACTGATCCCCCACTTCATGCCGAGTAGAAGCCTTAATCATGTTTCTATTATATTCACTCAGTCAGTTAACTGGCATACGTGATACACGCATGAACGATCATGTCTCGAAAGAGACATGACTGACTGGACAGAAGATTATTCTGTGGTAAGTTCACATTGCTTTCTGCGGTTGACCGGTTGCCGACCAAGGCTATAGAACTCTGTTTTATTATTTAACCCATAACTAGAGAGAGGAGACGGATTAATACATTTCCCAAGGGTATTAGTGCGTAAGTTGATGCCAGGAATACAACTTTCCGGAAAAAATAAATTTCTTCCTTCGTTGGTAGTAGTTTTGAAAGTCAACATATTGATTACCGTATTTTCGGCATGCAAGACGCACCCTAATATTGGAAATAAATTTTTAAGGAAAAAAAAAGTCATCCTCATACAACAACACATTCACGATGCGTCTCTTACATAATGGTGACACGTATTGTTTGCATTAATCACTCGTTCGATTTTGTTTGTATAGCAATGTCCTACTGGTTGATGGTTACTAAATATACTACACATCTTTCAATGTCTAATGGGGGGTTATTTTTCATAAAATGAATTAAAAATATGCTTGTAAAAATAAAAAAAATAATCATATACATTTTATTAATCATCAAGTCCCCAAAACTCGTCACTGCTGGATTCATATAAGTTTTAAACCATCATCTGTAGAGACGTCACTACTGCCAATCAGTGGTCGCCAACCACTGAAGCCAATGGCGATTTTATTGAATAAATTTACTCTTTAATAGTTCAGGATATTTTTCATGTCATTTTGGTAAATATGTTTGTGAATGTGGTAAATGAGATGTCCTTGATTTTCCTTTTTACATCACTTAGACAACAATTTATCCATCGTCCCCAGTATATAGGTCTTGGCGAGGAGAGCATTGCAAATAAAATACTGTAACAAGTAACAGAAACTACATCAATTTTATTGATGTAGTTTCTCTAATTACTACTTCATAATATAACACATCTTCCCCCTCTAGCTATGAGTCAAATAACAAGATAGATTGGGTTCTATAGCCTTTGCTGGCAACCAGTCTACCGGAGAAAGCAATGTCAACTTACTACGGGATAATCTTTGAGCACGTACAGCGAATAAAAGCGGGAAACAAGGACTAAATATTAACTGAAGAATATGTTACCCTTTTTTTTCCGTCATTCATTTACCCAAAACTGTTTACGTAAGTCATTGATGTAGTTTCTGTTACTTGTTACAGTATTTTATTTGCAATGCTCTCCTCTTTTCTCCATGAAAATTGTTTGATGGTCCGCAAGAAATTGAATAAACTTCAAATTTTCAGTTTTTTTTAAATTTTTTTTTAGTTAATTGCACTATAACTTTGCTACCTTTTAATGGGTGCATTTCATATTAACAAAATAAGTTTTCCGATTATTAAGTTTCTAAATTCATGTTAGTTGTCCACCGAATTTAAAATTATAAATTTAGTGGTCCATGAAGTTCAAAATGTTGGCGACCGCTGCATAAATGATCCTCACTACCATCCATCGCATTTTTTTTTTAAATATCACCCCGAGCAAAGCGGTAATGCCACTGAAGCGCAGGGGGCTACGTAAGAATGAAAAGATTGGAAAAGAGAGAGCCGGAAGCCACATCCTAAACAGGAAACAAGGGATGAGCCACTTCACCTGTTCAATAGACATGGGTGGAGTTTGAACCGGGCGATAGTTTAGTCTATCTACCATTGTTGTAACTGATACATTTGTCTTGGAAGACGCACATGTATTTCTTAAGGTATGTTTTAGGGAAATGAAGTGCGTTTTGTAAGCCGGAACATACGGAGTATCTTTGATTTATGTGCTGTTTGAGGTGTTACTCTTGTTGAAAGTCATCGATTGATGTAGTTTCTGTTACTTGTTACAGTATTTTATTTGCAATGCTCTCCTCGCCAAGACCTATATACTGGGGACGATGGATAAATTGTTGTCTAAGTGATGTAAAAAGGAAAATCAAGGACATCTCATTTACCACATTCACAAACATATTTACCAAAATGACATGAAAAATATCCTGAACTATTAAAGAGTAAATTTATTCAATAAAATCGCCATTGGCTTCAATCACGTCCCGCAAATGACTTCGACATCTCATGCAACTCTTCTCGGCGGTCATCTTGTTTAAGTTGATGAATGCTGCCATAATCCTTGCTATCGGTTCATCTTTGGTGTTTTACAATGTGTTTTGTTGGTTTGTCGGTTAATTGTGCAACTACGCATAATAATCAAGGGGGGGGGGTTGCAGTCTGGGAGTCATGTGGCCGGACGTAAAGGGGTGATGTGGTCGCAAAAATATTTAAGGGGATTGATAGCAGACAGAGGAAGGAAAGTACAGGAGCACGTACAGCGAATAAAAGCGGGAAACAAGGACAAAATATTAACTGAAGAATATGTTACCCTTTTTTTTCCGTCATTCATTTACCCAAAACTGTTTACGTAAGTCAATGACTGGTTTCCATTGAATCTATGCTCATCATGAGTCCTAGAACGTACATCCGTCTCTTCCTGATTGTAAGTACAGATTTCTTTATTGTTTGCAAAAAAAAAAAAAATAGAATTTCGAAATCAGTCGGATTGAGCGAATAACAGTAAAAAGAACAACGACGAAAGACTGCAGCAAATATTCCTGCTGCTATGTCCCGAGATCGTCGCTGTAGCACTATATGTGGGCTTGTATGCAGGTCACTAGCGGGACTGAAGTGTCACATACGACACAAACCTAAAAACTGACATTATAGGTTGTCGGATCTTCATAGGTCAACAGGAGAGTCCATTATATATATATATATATATATACACACACACACACACACACACACACACACACACACACACTCTGTAAATGTGTCGTTGAACACGTCTCGAAAAACCCACCGGTTGCGGAGTTTCTTATATCTTATCGCCTAATTTTAGCCTCTTTAGCCAACTTTCCCTGAAGATCCTATTTGGTGAAACCTTGGTAGGTTTTTCGGCTTTCGAGTTTAACTACTTACTATATATATATATATATATATATATATATATATATATATATAGGAAGAAGTTTTCTTGTGACACATTTCGTTCCTTGGGATTTCATCGGTTTACGTTAAAATACTAAAGGAAGAAACTCATCCAAGGATAACTTTTTTCAATTTTTCATACATATTACCTCCAAAATTGTTTCTTGTATATGAAAATTTGTCATTTTTCCCCTTCCCACATATATATGGAGAGTGAGAGAGAGAGAGAGAGAAAATAACGAGGCAGTTCATTTTCTTTACAAACGGTTATAAAATCGCTTGCCGCGTGTTTACTTTTTAAGAGTGCCTTATTTCATTTTATTGCAACAACACTGTCGTCAAGTAGTAATGATTTTATATATAATCCTCTCAAATATTTTTGCCGTTATTTTTGACGGCAGGGATACAACTCGTTATAAAATAAAAAAACAAATAGAAAACCTTTTCTGTTTGTTTGTTATCCTCTCATTTTGTCGAATTCCAATCATGATTTTATATATATATATATATATATATATATATATATATATATATATATATATATATATATATACGGTCCATAATTATTACGCCACCCCAATTTCTTTTATAAAGAAATGATGTATTTCATATTTTTACTATTTATTGCCAAGTGCATAATTCTAAATTAAAATGGAATGGTTCTTTTTTTTATTATTACTTTGCAAAAATTTACAAGGCAAGGAAGCAAAGATGGATTCATCTGAATGACTCTAAATTTTTTTCATTATTTAATTTATGAAACTGCAATATAGGTAATTATTAAATATTTATAAATTCATTTGATGCACATGTTATTGTGCAGTATTAACAAAAGAACCATTCTATTTTCATTTACAATTATTCACTTGGCAAATGAAATTAAAAAACAGTATAAAATACATAATTTTTTAAAACACTGGGGTCGCCTAATAATTATGGCCGGTAATAAATGAATATATATATATATATATATATATATATATATATATATATATATTAACCCAACATTTTGAGGTTTACGGTCACTTCACGTTGATACGCCAGTTCTCGTACGATCAACAAAGTTAAAGCAACATTGATCCTGCTCAGTATCTAAGTGGGTGGCCGCTTGGGAATACCGGGTGCTGTTAACTTGGGTGTGCGTGTAGAGTAATGGATAACTGGGGAGTTAAGTATCAATTCCTGTTGGGGTTTTTCAATTCGCCAAAACCCTCGGGAATGGTTTGACATGATTTATGCTTGTTTTTGTTTTTTTTAAGAATGCCACAAATAAACGTTCAGGAGATAACAAACTTTTTTTTATGGTGACGTCAAGATACGCTGTTTGAATTCATTCAGCCGCCACTCACATATCTTCTTGTATGTGTCCTATCCCTTCAGGGTGTAGGTGATCATGGCGCTCTGCAACTTCCTCTCCTTTGTAGCCGTTAGCAAAGTTTATCTCTTTGTTATATCTCTCAAACCTTGTTCTGCCATCCATTTACCCAAGCTCGTTAGGTTTGTTATGCATTTATTTCATCGTTTTCTCTTGACTTCAATATGACCTATGAGTGTTAAATTTTCCAAGCCTTATTTCCGTATTAAGTACTTTAGAATGTTTAACTATCTTTGATGCTACGTATAAGTTTCCTTTTTATTTTTTATTTTTTTCTGTAAAACTTCGTCATCGCTCAAATGTCAAATCCATAGTATTCTAGCATCTATTCATAGAAACATGTTTCGAATACTTGAAGTCACTTCTTCATCTAAAAAGATTATTCAGCATTCATTGCGCTATAGAAAAACTGATATTATAAAATTTTACTTTTTTTTTTTTTTTTTGTTCATTTCTATCGAAAATTTATTGTTTATTAATGCATGACTTGAATTTTAGGAGGCACCTTTCTCTGTTCCAATGCGCTTACGGATATTAAAATTATTATACTTGTTTGATCTCCAATTTGTATGTTGGGCTTTTCTTTTTGATAACAACTATGCATTGTCTTCTTTCAATTGATGCTTAGTCTTTTCTTCTCACTTTCCTTTACTTAACCTCTTGCTCTTGCTAACATCCATGCATTCTGTCTTCTTTCAATTTATGTTTAGTCCATTCTTCTTGCTTTCCTTCACTTAACCTCTTCGTAATAACCATGCATTGTTTTCTTGCAATTGATGTTTAGTCCTTTCTTCTATCTTTCTTTCACTAGCTTCTATCCAGCATTTTCTGTCATACGTATAGTATTACCAATATTGCATAAATGTTCACTACCCACCATTTTACCGTCGAAATAGTTAAATTTAACCATCACTTCTACCCCAACAGTTTCTTTTCTCGCAATGAAAAAAATGAAATTTTCCAATTCTTAATACTTTGCTTAGCTTCTGGTTGGCATCTTTTGCTAATCTATTGTTCATTCGGATTCCGGTGTCGCATTTTGCATTCTTTTTGAAAATATTTCTTGTATATTTGAATTGTTCTCGTTTAATTTTGCTATCCCCAAATTGTAACTCATGTTGAGCTGACGCTTTTGCTGATGACCATAGCTATCGTGAACCTTAATTTCTTCTAGTGTTTAATTCATATTGTGGCTTACGGCCACATCATGTTGAATACACTGGTTCTCGCTCGATCACCGAAGTTAAGCCACGTTGAGCCTGGTCAGTACTTAGATTGGTGACCGCTTGGGAATACCAGGTGCTGTAAGCGTTTAGGGACGGATGTGCGTTGTGGTGCAGTGGATATCGGCTTGGAAAGAGAAATCGGTGAGCCGAGTTCGAATTCCAGTTGAATACCCTGCATTCACTTAAGCACTGGTACCCTTGGGAAAGGTATTAATCTGCCCCTTCCCTCCACATTATGGGTTAAATAACAAGTGTAGGACTTGGGGACCTTGCCTTTAAAAACAATTCCCAATTAATCTTGATACTCGAAAAAGAAAAAAGTATTACTAGACACAAAAAAAACTTATATAAAAACAATAATAAATTGTTGAAAGAAAAAGGTATTACCAGCAATAAATAAATAAAATTTAGTTGGCAATAAATGACCCGCCGAGGTTGATATGCCATAAAAACAACCAAGTAAAAAAAAATAGTTCATATTGTGGACTTTTAAAAAATGTTTTTGAACGTTTTTTCAAAACCCATTTCTATATTACCTAAACTGCCCAAACTCATCACCTGGCTGTGCTGAGAACATACAGAAGACTATTATTTTGAAGGAGTAACCCAAGATAATAAGGAGCGTTATTTTCGACTTTTAATTTGTTTCGCTTGACGATGAGCTCATCAGAGCGGAACTTCAATGTGAGCAGAAGAACAGCTGTATTTTGATTTCATAGAGAAAGAGAAAAGATATTTCTAGTTTACTATCGTGAAAATAAAAAAAAATATATTCAAATTGATTGAATTATGGAAGTTTTAACACAAAGAAAGTTTGCGCTGGTAACGTGTGTGTTATCGGCGCGGAAATAAAATCAGCAGCCCGAGTTCAAATTCAGACTAAGTCTTTTATCACTTTCTCACTGATGACCTTGGAAAAGGTATAAACCGACTATCTCCCCCCTTCTTTGGTTAAATAAGCGTAGCAGGCTCGGTTTTCGATATTTGTATTAGCCAATCTAGAATAACAACTTCGGATTCAAAATCGTGGAGCTGAAATAAAAAAAAACACTCTTCTGTCTTTGCAAAAGACAGTTCAGAAAATTTAAAGTGTAGAGGTGTGGAGAGCCATGTTCTGAATGGATATGGTGTTCAAACAATAGTCCGTGATTAATAATAAATCATTATTAATATAGTTTCTGTGGTCAAATTGGTTGAGGCGTCGTCCATAAAAGACCAGCTGAATGTTGATCTTTTTTTTTTCTTTTTTTTTAAATTAATGAATTAATTGGCTTCATTTTTCAACTGATTTGATATGGAATGTCTACATCGAATCTATAAATGCCTCTATCTGGAAAGGTTGGGTCACTGTGCCGGATCAGAAATTTTTCCCCGCCAGAATCCATCTTGCACCTTTATAAATCTACCATTCGTCCGTGCATTGAATACTGTTGCCATATCTGGTCGGGTGCTCCTGCTATTCATCTCAATATTCTCGACAAAATCCAAAGAATGGTTTGGAATTTAATCGATCCTGACTTGGCATTTCGACTTCAGTAACTTTCTTACCAACCTGGCTTCACCCTGTCTTTTCTACAAATATTTTCATGGCAACCGTTCTGGTGTACTTTTTCTCCCTTGTGCCCCGACCATATACATTTCAACATGCTACTAGATTGGCATCTAGGTCCCACCATTTTACTGTCGAAATAGTTAAATGTAACCATCACTTCTACTCCAATAGTTTCTTTTCTCGCACTTCCCACCTATGGAAGTTCTTTCTGTTCACTTGCTTCTTTGATAACTAAAAATTTGAATGCAACGTCTTATTTCCACTTTCTATCTTCTTGAATCTCGTTTACCCTTTCAACAGTAACCCATGTACGCTGTATTTTCTCTCGCTGGAAATCCTACCCGCGCGCTAGTGGCGGTTCTGCCTTACTTTGGGTGAAATGATTAAAAGTTTATTTCTTTTTTTACAAAAAATTAGGCAATTAGTTGATTTGAGAGTGAATGACCACCCTTACACACTCTTTTCACACACACACACACACACACATACACTCTTCTCACACATACACACTCTTCTCACACATACACACTCTTCTCACACATACACACTCTTCTCACACATACACACTCTTCTCACACATACACACTCTTCTCACACATACACACTCTTCTCACACACACACACACACACTCTTCTCACACACACACACACACACTCTTCACACACACACACACACACTCTTCACACACACACACACACACACACCACCACACACACACACACACTCTTCTCACACACACACACTCTTCTCACACACACACACACACTCTTCTCACACACACACACTCTTCTCACACACACACACACTCTTCTCACACACACACACACTCTTCTCACACACACACACACTCTTCTCACACACACACACACACTCTTCTCACACACACACACACACTCTTCTCACACACACACACACACTCTTCTCACACACACACACACACACTCTTCTCACACACACACACACACTCTTCTCACACACACACACACACACACAGTACTGCTGTTAACTATTTTATTTCAATTTTTTTGTGTTCTTACATTTTTCTAAATTATGAAGAATTGTCCCAATGTACTGCGTGTCTAGAAAATAAAATGTGCCTGTAACTCTAGATAAGCGATTCCCAAACTGGAGAAATTTCCCTCTGTGGCGGGGGGGGATTTGAAGCTACCAGTGGGGGGGATAATTACACTAGCTACTAAATAAAAAAAAATCTCAGATGGATTTTCTCATGTGTATATGAGAGAGAGCCTCTCTATCCACTTTACTCTGTAACTATACGTTTATAAGTATATTTGTACATTTGAAAAATAAAATAGTAAATAGTCTGTGTTTTAACTGCTCTTTCTCTTATACACATGAAGGGGGAAATCTGGATGTTTGAACTGGGTGCAGGGAGAAATGACAGAAAAAAGTTTGGGAACCACTGCTCTAGATGCAAGCATAAAACAATCCATAGAGTTATTTAAAAGTAAAAATAAAATCAACGGCTAAAAGAATAGATGAAGTGCGTTGGCATACCGAACATTTGGGCAATTTCTATATAATAATTTATTTCCAGAAAAGACAAACAAAAAACAACCGTAGTTCCTTGTCAATCGTTGTTAATGAAACTTGTATAAAAGAGGAATTTGCTGCCCAAATACACACACACACACATATATATATATATATATATATATATATATAATTTTAATCATATCACTCCGAGCAAGGCGGTAACGCCACTGATGTGCAGGGGGCTACGTAAGAGTGAAAAGATTGGAAAAGAGAAAACCGGAAACCGCTTCCTAAAGAGGGAACAAGGGATGGACCTCTTCATATATATAGATGTGTGTGTGTATGTGAAGAAGTTTCCACTTAATTGAGCAGTGATATTTCACTTCTCCACATTAATTCTATTAACGCTTTGTCTCTATTTCGATATCGAGCACTTTATGACAAAAAAAGCTGCTTGCTTCAAATGGCTTCCTACCAGTAAACTATTGCAAAAATCCAGTTTGGACACTAAGCATCAGTAGAGTGTGTAAAACACACACAGTTACTATTATTATCGCATACTGCAACTTAATAGCTATAAAGTTTTGTGCTTAATACACCATCAACAGGCAAGTTGCTTAATGATGGAGCATTAAACACCAAAACGCTATAGCTATTAAGTTGCAATCTGCTTTTATAATAATAACGGCAACAACAATTATATATGTGTGCTCAACTTTCGTATTGAGCACTTAAAAAAAAATTAAAATTCTACATATGTTGTATGGCTATTTCAGCGAGAAAAATCTCGCTTCTTCAGCATCGATTAAAACCAAAAAAATTATTTCAAATATGGTATTTTATTTGATATAATATACATATTTGGCTCTGTAAATAGATAATACTATTTACATCGATCCTTCCACTTGAGTCATTTTTAATATTAATTAAATTAATAATTATAGAATCTGTTTTTTGGGATTTTGCCTACATTCCTTTTTGGGATTATATATATATATATATATATATATATATATATAACTTACACGTTACATCTAAACTTATTTATAAATGGAACTTTGTGTGTCTGTGTGTGTGTCCGTTACCTATAGACTGCGAAACGGCTGCACTGATTTTCTTGAAAGTTTACACAGTTGTACTATAAGCGTCTGCGAGTGTTCTTAGCTAAGTTTTGTGTCGAGGTACCCGCGATAAATATCGATAATCGAAAAAATCGGGTTATAGAAGGAGTGGTTCGATTTTAATCAAATTTGATACACTCATAGACAGACATAAGAAACGACATTCAGAAGTTGCAAGGTTGCAGTTCTTACAATAGTGCAGATAATATATATATATATATATATATATATATATATATATATATATATAAAAGGCAAGATGTTTGTGTGTGTGTCTGTTTATCTGTCTGTATGTCCTTTATACAAATCCACAATTTTTATCCGATTCTCACCAAACTTCACACAAATATTCTTTAGGCTGAGTCTGAGCTCTAGGACCATGGATTAGTTTTAAAGCTCTCATTACACCCGAGCAACGCCGTGCTATACTGCTAGTTTCTAATTATAGTAAACCTGTAAGAATATATTTAAATTTTGGTGATATGGGTAAGCTAGTGTTAAAAATTTAATAATTCAGGATATAAAAGAGGGAACGGTTTTCTATTTGTTTTAAGATATGAACTGATGCCATGAGAATTGCTTCATATTTGTATAATAATTGGAAAATATATTTAAATATGTGAGAAAACCTTATCACAAAATGCAACGCCTTAATGAAATATCATTTGTTATGGGAAATTAAGAAATGGTCTTAAGACGTCAATTCTAAAAACAAAAGAGAGGAACTCCGCGTCTAGATTGGACATACCGCATAAAGAAAAAGAAAAGTTAAAAAAAAATTTTTTTAAAATTTTCTGGGACATGAAATATAAAGATTAAACTTTTCTTTAATGGATCAGCCAAAACATTCTTCCAAGCGTGTGGATGGAGCTTCGAGAAAGAATATTTATTTTAGGTTGTCTAAGGAATTCCTCGAAAGACGATCTACCAAGCAGTGTATACGAGCTTCTTTCTAAGGTCTGTGGAATCGGATGTTGAAATAATAGTAGCAGTCGTGATTTACGTGCAGTAATGTTTATTGCTCCACAGAAATAGATGATGTTCCCTTTGTGCTAATATTAATATCTTTTGCAAGAACATGAATCCCCTTTTCACTGCCCCCACAGCGAGCGAGTGAATATCTGGGATTTTATTTTATTTTTTTGAATACTACTAGTTCGCCTAATGCAAACCGCAGGAACCACTCATAGTAGATGGGCACTGAACAAAATTGTTCTAAGAGTTTAAGAAGTGCAATTTATAAAAGGCGTGTAGGATCCATATCGGTTGACCTTAGACTTGAAAAAAAAAACAAGGTTGAAGTTCTCAAGAAAACATCCTCACAGGAGTTTCTTCCACGAACTAACCTTTTTAAATTTCAGTTTATATATATATATATCGTGTCATGAATCCCTATCTCTGCCCACTTTTTTATTTCTTGACGACAAATTCAAAAACAATGTTTTTCTTTCTTACCCCCACCTTTTTTTTTAACTTCCTGAGTATGGGTATGTTTTTTGGGCTCCTTCCGGTATATGAATTTTTGTAATTTATTTAAATTAATAAATTTTTGCTTTGGATCGTTACTGATGAAGCAACAGTTTTCTCGCTGAAATAGCTATTCAACGAAATGTAATTTTCAAAATTTATTGATATATATATATATATATATATATATATATATATATATATATGTGTGTGTGTGTTAGAATAAAGAAAAAAGAACAAATAGGAAAGATATTTCATTCTAACATGTTTCACCTTTTATAAAAGCATTTTTAGAGATCGAGAGAATGGATTCGTCATAGGATTTTACCTTTGAACCCTTAGAATATGTAACCGTGAATAGCGAAATAAATATCAAGAATATATCAAGAAAACATCAAAATTTCTTCACTATCCATACCATTTCATTCCCAAAGCTGAAAACATACTTAAAAAGTTCGTAAAGCTTTCCTACCACCAATGAATCCTTCCAATAACCGTTTAACTAAACTCGCAAATTAAACATCCTAAACACCAGGATAATTACTACCACCTCCAAGAGTATTAGAAGAAAACATACCAAATGCCGGAATGTATTATAAAAAATGTTTATAGTGCAAAAATGTGTATGTGGGAGAGACATCACGAGATCTAAAAATTTGTATCTAGGAACACAAGAGAGACTTGCGTTGAGACAGACGTTTTAACTCTCGTTTGACATTGAAACGACGTGGAACATTTATTTCATTCATGCCAGCCTAATTAAAAAGGAACATGAGCCCTTTAGGAGAACGTATTTCGAAAATAAAAGCATTACTACCAACTATAAACACTTGCTTAAAACATTAAATCACCATCATTTTATAAATCATTACCTACAACATAAAAATGTATGAAATAATGCTAATTCCATCTTCAATGGAAAATTCTAATCAAAACAAATTGATCACAGCTAGCTGCGTATCAGTGACCCACACATAAGTGACAAGAGGATCACACACACACACGTAAATACAAAATATCCAACTAAATCCAAAATCTTCGTAACATCTCGCTACATTTCAACAGTCTATACGAAAATGACATGTAAAGACTTTTCGTCACACACATACACTCATATATTTATATTAACTAACGTTACCATCTGTGGATATCCTGGACCGAGCATGTGAGCAATGACGAGGTTTTGGAAATGATGGAAACGAAAAAGAAATTAATATTGAGCATCAGGAAGAGACAACTAAAGTTCCTGGGACATGCAATGAGGAAGGAGGGCTTGGAGAACCTGATACTAACAGGCCAAATAGAGGGAAAAGGAGACAAAGGAAAGCAGCGGATAACATATTTAAAAGGCCTGAGCAGGTGGATGACAGAACGGGGGCTAAGAGACGTTACAGGAGAAAGCGTGCTAAGAGCCACCAGAGATAGGAAGTCGTGGAAGGCCATGATCGCCTACGTCCTGAAGGAACAAGGTACATAAAAGAAGAACGTTACCACTAAACATACGCCTACACATACAAGCGTTTCTTCATAAACGCAAGCATACACTATTACACAATTCACCGTCCAAAATATTCCTCGCATATATATTTCAAAATTATTCATTGATTTAATACATGTATCACGTGTATTTAAACACTATATATAGTTATTATCTTCAATTTTGAATATATGAGACTAGCAGTATAACCCGGCGTTGCTCGGGTGTAATAAAAGCTTTAAAACTAATCCATGGTCCTGGAGCTCAGACACTTTGGACGTTGGCACGAAAGACTAAAAAGCAATAGTTGTTTTCAGTTAAAGCAAAATCGTAGACTGAAAGAAAAATGATAGAATGCAAGTCAAATTTTCATTTCCTGGTATCGATATCAACTAAGTTTTTTCGTCGTAAACTGAATTTTGAAGGCTAAATAAGTCATCTGAGTAAATGGTATCATGGCTGAGACTAAACTACAATTATACCTACTTAGAGCCAAACCCGAAGCAAAAACTAAAATAAAAGGGCTGGAAAAATACACACATACAGGCAGATAAACAGACACACACACAATCCTCTTGCCTTTTATATATATATATATATATATATATATATATATATAATCGATTTTCTGCACTATTGTAAGAACTGCAACCTTGAAACTTCTGTATATCGTTTTTTATGTCTTTGTCTATGAGTGTACCAAATTTGATTAAAATCGGACCACTCCTTCTATAACCCAATTTTTTTGATTATCGATTTTCAATAATTATCGCGGGTACCTCGACACAAAATCTAGCTAAAAACACTCGCAGACGCTTATAGTACAATTGTGTAAATTTTCAAGAAAAACAGTTCAGCCGTTTAGGAGTTCAAGGAATATCAAACAACAGAGAGATAACAGAAATCCAACAGTGTATACCCACTTTATCTGACGGCAAAATTAAAACACCCAGAAGATTTCTTTAATATTTAATTTATTTTTTGCATTTTTTTTTTTTTCGATTTTTTTCGAAAATTTTACTTTTCGATTCTTGTGTAAACCAAACCCATGTCTACCTTTCCGATTCCCTCGCAAACCAAACCCATGTCTACCTTTCCGATTCTCTCGCAAACCAAACCCATGTCTACCTTTCCGATTCCCTCGCAAACCAAACCCATGTCTACCTTTCCGATTCCCTCGCAAACCAAACCCATGTCTACCTTTCCGATTCTCTCGCAAACCAAACCCATGTCTACCTTTCCGATTCTCTCGCAAACCAAACCCATGTCTACCTTTCCGATTCCCTCGCAAACCAAACCCATGTCTACCTTTCCGATTCCCTCGCAAACCAAACCCATGTCTACCTTTCCGATTCTCTCGCAAACCAAACCCATGTCTACCTTTCCGATTCTCTCGCAAACCAAACCCATGTCTAAACCTTTCCGATTCCCTCGCAAACCAAACCCATGTCTACCTTTCCGATTCTCTCGCAAACCAAACCCATGTCTACCTTTCCGATTCTCTCGCAAACCAAACCCATGTCTACCTTTCCGATTCTCTCGCAAACCAAACCCATGTCTACCTTTCCGATTCTCTCGCAAACCAAACCCATGTCTACCTTTCCGATTCTCTCGCAAACCAAACCCATGTCTACCTTTCCGATTCTCTCGCAAACCAAACCCATGTCTACCTTTCCGATTCTCTCGCAAACCAAACCCATCTGTACCTTTCCGATTCTCTCGCAAACCAAACCCATCTCTACTTTTTCGGTTTTCGTGCGAATTTACTCTATCCTTTTATGTATCATAAGACCAAATTCGAAATTGATATGACGTAAAAAAGAAACCTTTTTTTTTTTTTTTTTTTTTTTGGTTGTTCTTAATGAATGCACAATAACATTCTGTTGATATATTTATATGAAAAAAAAAAGACTCAAAACAATATTATATGGCGAAAGCTAAATAAAATAATTAGATTCAGAAACTCAAATATAATTGGTAAGTTTGCTACAAGGCTACCAGTGAGAGACTGTCACTATTGTTATAATGGTCTTCAATGTGTTCTTTCTAATCAATAAATCAGCGTGGGCCTCCGGGGCTTATCTATATCGATCTCATTCTGTTTACACGGGAGTGGGGGCCAAAGTAGTCGATATTGACCACTGGCAGTCTATTCAGGGCCATCGTTAAATGCCTGAGGGTTTAAAAGAGGTCAATAAATAAATCGTGATGGCGGGATGCTGACATTGACTGGCACGCTCACAAATAATGGAAAAGTTTTGGGGAGATCATTTTTGTAGCTTAACATTTATTAAACTTTATTGAAGCAAAATTTGTCACAATCGAAATATATAATTTTTTTACTCTTTTCGAAAAAAAACTGTCCTGTTATTTGACTTATAGCTAGAGGATGATGAAATGTATTATAGTATTTAGTAGTTAGTGAGGGATCAGTTTATTACTTCATAAAAATATAAAAAAGATCCCCCACTTTATTATTTAAGGCATAACTGGAGGGAAGAGACGGGTTAATACCTTTCCCAAGGGTATTTGTGCGTAAGTGAATGCAAAGAATTCAACCGGAATTTGAGCTCGGCTCCCCGATCTTTCGTGGCGAGTCGATATCCACTGCACCACCACGCACATCCTTCTACCTTATTAAACAAACTTATTTAGACAAACCCCGTATTATGGTCGGTTGCGAACCGGTGATATTTCCAGTGACGCTATACTAATATAAACAATATAAGCATTAGTGTGTGTGTGTATATATATATATATATATACATATATATATATATATATATATATACGCTGCGGTGGCACGTGTAGTAAAAAGAACAGGTTACATGGCATTAACAAATAGGCCTTTAATATAAAAAAACAAGTACAATACATTCAGATTATTTAAGTAAGTCCGAAATGGACAAGAACGTATTAGCAAGAATAGCAAAGTAATTACATATTGTTAACCCCGCAGTGCTCCTCGTGGTTATCTGCACTAAGGCAAGGACGGGAACTAACCCCAGATAAAAAAAAATGAGTTCCTCAAAAAAAAATACAACTGTTGTTTTCCTTAAGTGAAGACAACTGTTGTCTCTCTACACCCGTATCCACCATTGGTTACGTAGTGCGGTGTTACAATCTGAAACCCAAGTTTTTATTTCTTGCTGCTCAGGACCAATGCTTGCTAATTAAAAATTTTTAAACACACATTCTGAAAAATTGTGTTAACCCGAAATGTAGATTCTGTTAAAAATATCAAGAAACAGTTGTATCAGGTTGTACAATGTTAGCGCCCACTGCAAATAAAACTGTCGTGATATCTGGTTGATCGCCCCCTGCTATTCATCTCAGGGTTCCCGACTGGCTCCAAAGAAGAATCTGTAATGTAGTCGATACTGACTTGCCAGCTCGACTCCTGCCACTTTCTCACCGGCGAGATGTTGCTTTCCTCTGTCAATTTTAAAAATATTTTCATGACTTCTACTCCGAGGAGCTTAACTCGCGGTTAACAAGGCCCCACCCTTTTACAGTTAAATCAACCAAATGCCACCGCCACTTCTATTCCATCAGCTTCCTTTCTCGCACTCCCTGCCCGTGGAACTACCTTTCGTATAATTGCTTCCCTGACGGCTACAATCTGCAAGAATTTAAATGCAATGTCAATTCCCATCCATTATCCACCTGACTTCTGTCCTTCTCTCATCCTTTCCTCATAACCCCGTCTATCATGTTCTTTTTTTTTCACTCTACGCTGGCAACTGCCTTCACACCGGTATTCCCATCCTTTTCTTGCCCTTTCTCCGACACTCCATGTAACCAGTTCGTCTTTCTCTTCGCTCTCTCCCTGCATAAACTTTCACTCTTCTCATATGTAGCCCCCTGTGTACTAGTGGCAATACCACCTTGAGGGTGAAATGATAATTTTTTTTACAAGAAGAAAACTGCAAGAAACAGATATTCATATCACCCAGACCCGGTTACATAGATAGGACTTATAACAATTTTATGGAACATTACAACACACACAAATACAACAATCAAAGCCAATCGCCCAGATATCGTAATGAAAAACCTCTAAAAACAGAATGTGTTTTCTTATTGATTTAGCAGTCCCATCAAATTGTAAGGAATCTTTGAAGATCTTAAAAAAACAAAAAAAAAAACAAAAAAAAACATCAAAATACTAGAAGTAGAAATCTCAAAAGTGAGGCAAATGAGGACATTAATAATTCTAGTTGTAGCTGCAGCCCTCGGTTTGATTGGAAAAGTTTTCGATAGACTCAGGGAAGAGATAGTCCATGCCTTAAAGAAATACAAAAACTTGTACTCACACGTACAGCACACACGTTACGAAGAGAGTTATCTTTTAAAAATGTGTGTGCTCTTAGGGAATTTGTTTTTTTTTTTTTTGTTTTTTTTTTACAAAAAGAAAAAAGATCAATGGAAAATGTCATGAAGCCATATCTGAACCTAGGTCACTGGTTGGGACTTCGAAGAAAATTTGTATACAACAGAAATCAAATATTATTATTATTATTATTATTATCATACGAACAAGCATGACTTGTATAGAAAAAAAGAATTGAAAAATGAATAAAATACATAATGCAAAAATGTACCTTATCGAGAAACGATTTTAAAAGAAAAGAGAAAAAATATTTTCTTCCCCTAAATATTAACAAAAATATATATTATTGATATTTTTGTAAAACTCGGGATGGGATGAAGGGTTTGGTGATGTAAAGTTTGTGAACCTATGTTTGTTTTTTGTTTTTGTTTTCTTTCTTTTTTTATCTATAATTCATTTTAATTAAATCTGTGTTTCGGGCTGTTCGTGTCTGTATGCTATCTATCTATCTATCTATCTATCTATCTATGTCTGTTAATATGCCTGAATATCTCTCTCTCTCTGTACATACACATTAACCCGTCTGATCAGGCTCTGTCTCATCATTCAGACCTCTTTAACAAAGAGGTCTCATCACTCTCATGCCACGATTGTGTATGAGAAAGAGTGACAGACTATAGGGGGTGTCAGGAAGTGGGTAAGAGAAGGATGAGAATACTGATGAGAGTGGAGTGGACAGAGAAAGGAGCATGAGAAAGAGGATGCAAGTTAGTGAGATAGATGACTATTGACTTTACATTTAAATTCTTGGAGATTGTAAGCGAGTAAACGGAAGGGAATTCCACAGGCGAGAAGTGCAAGAAAAGAAGCTGTTGGAGTAGAATTTGCGTTTACAATTTATTGGCTTCACAGTAAAAGTGTGGGATCTAGTTGCTAATCTTGTGGCTCGAGTTGCTAATCTTGTGGCTCGAGTAAATTTATATATAGGGGTCACCAGTAAGCTAAGTTTATTGAAGCAGAAGCCATGAAAGTATTTGTAGAAGAGACACAGGGAAGCCACATTGCGCCGGTAAGAAAGTGACTGTATCCGAGCTGCCAAGTCGGGATCTGTCACATTACAGATTTTCCGTTGGATTTTGTCAAGGACCTCTAGGTGGATAGCAGGAGCACTCGACCAGGTATGGCAGCACTATTCAATGCACGGGCGGGTGGTAGATTTATATATGTGCAGGATTGTTTCAGGCGGAAGAAACTTCCTGGCCCTACAGAAAGAAGCGACTTTCTTAGCAGTGGATTTAGCTATCGATTCTATATAGTCATTCCAATTGAGGTCTGTTGTAAGAGTTAAGCCGAGGAGGCGCAGTGTTTTGATTTCAAGGAGTCAAGCCTGATCTATGCTAATGTGGGGTAGGAGCAATTGTCTGTGATGGTGAATAGATAGCAGTTTCGTTTTGGAAGCATTAAAATTCACGAGCCATTTTTTACCTCAGTCCGCCACTGATCGGAGGTCCTTTTCAAGCTCGGTAGCGAGTTTTGCTTTGTCAGCCTCGGCAGATTTTTGATCGATGCGAAAGTAAACTGTAGTATCGTCAGCGTATAGGCCTACTTGGGATCTTATTACATCTGGGAGATCGTCAATGTAGATAAGGAAAAGCATAGGACATAGAATAGAGCCTTGAGGGACACCCGGGTTCGTATGATGGAATTGGGAGGCATATCCGTTCAATAGTTAGAATGAAATTGAAATCAACAGCCTGTGTTGCGAGTGCTAATTTCACTGTCTTGCAACAAACCTTGGGAACAGGAAAAGGATATTTACTCTTTAAAAATACAGAAATATGGCATAGGCCAAAAGGTGGGAATTGGGGAATGTTGGTCGTCCATCTGTCTAATCTTAAACTTGGAGAGACACAATTACTGACCCAATTATGTCACACTTTTCCTTACATCAAAACAATACATTTTAACTTACCATTCTTACTACATCCACCGTAATACCTGAAAGTCTCTATAAAGTTCTAACTAGTCTCCATATCTACATTTTTTTTTGTCTAGTAGGAGGGGAATAAAAACAAGAAAATGGTGTAAGTCGGTTGTGTGAATTCATTTTATGACGCATACTGTATTTAGTTCGATGTACGTTGTGGTGCAGAAGATATTGACTCGGAACGAGAAATCGCGGAGCCGAGTTCGAATTCAAGTTGAACTCCTTGCATTTACTTTTCTTTTTTTTTTTTTAATCGTATCACCCCGAACAAGGCGGTAACGCCACTGGTATGCAGGGGGCTACGTAAGAGTAAAAAGATTAGGTAGAAGAAAATGAATAAAAAGATGAACCAGTTAGAAAGGAGCAAGAGAAAGTTAGGAATACAGGTGTGATGACAGTTGCAACGGTGGAGAGAAAGGAAAGGATCTTCAGGGTGGTTAAGAGATGAGTATTGACCTTGCATTTAAATTCCTGGAGGAAAGTAAAGAATATGGAAGAGAGTTCCACGGGCGGGAAGTGCGAGAAAAGAAGCTGAAAGAGTAGAATTGCATTTGCATTTGATTGATCTAACTGTGAATGGGTGACACCCAGTTACGCAAATACCCTTGGCAAAGGTATTAGTTCGTCTCTTCCCTCCAGTTATGGGTTAAATAGAAGAACAGATTGGGTTCTATAGCCTTGGTTGGCAACAAGTCTACCGCAGAAAGTAATGGCAACCTACTGCGAGATAATGTTCTGCCTAGTAAGTCATGTCTCTTTCGAGACAAGATCGTCCAAGCGTGTATCACATATGGCACTTCACTGATTGACTGGCTGTATTTAGGATTTGCGTTGTGCAACAGTGGAACAAGAAATCGGAGAGCCGAGTTCGAATTCAAGTTGTGTTTATTACATTCATTTATGCGCTAATATTCATGGGAAAGGTATTAATCCGTCTATTCTCCCTCTAGCTATGGGTTAAATAACGGGACAGATTGGGTTCTTCAGTATTCGTCGGCAACCAGTCTACCGCAGAAAGTAATGGCAACCTACTACGGGAAAATCTTTTGCCTGATCAGTCATGTCCCGGAAGAGATATAATCGCCCAAGAGTGTATCGTGTATGGTGCTTAAATGACTGACTGTATTTAAATCGAATTACAGTTCGGGGATACTAAAATCAAGTAGATACAGAAATTTAACCACATTTTTACAAATGAAGGCAAGTGTAACACTGAGATCCGAAGACGTGTTGGCATGGCCAAGGATGCATTCCAGAAGCTGAGTAAAATATTAAGAGACAGGAAAATTTCGTTTGGAAACAAAGCAAAGTGTATTGGATTGATGTGTGATATCTGTCCTTCAATATGACAGCGAATGCTGGACAATCTCGTCAAAGTTGAAGGAAAGATACGAAGCAACAGAAATGTGGTTCTGCAGAAGGATGCTGAGAACTATGTTAGCAATGATAAAGTTTTGTAGAGAATGAAAACGAAAAAGATTCTTCTATTTAACATCTGAAATAGAAAACATTTCTGGGACACGTTATGAAGAAAGAAGGCTTGAAGAATTTAATACTCACTGGGTGGGGATTGGTGGAAAGAGAGACGTAAAAACAGCGCGTGACATATTTGATGGGATTAAACCAAGACAATGTATTAAAAGTTACAAGGGAGAGGAAGATGTGGAGAACCATGATGCCTAAATGTATTTTAAATGAAAAAAAAAAAAACGTTTTCGAGACGGAATTTGAACATCCTGCTAACAGGAAAGTGAGAAATACTGAACTATTAAAAAAAACATATTCTATAACACCAGGTCATAAAACAAAGCTCTCTCCCACTTTGGCAAAATTCAAACCATCGGCCAGGTCAACGCATTACTATATGGATCTAAAACTTGGATTCTTTCAGCAAAACAACATCGGCGTTTCGATGGATATTATACTCGTCTTCTCAGAAGAGTACTTGATTTTTCATGGCGAAACCACCCAACTCTAGAAATGATATATGGAGACCTACCAAGAGTATCAATCTTAGTTCGAAAGAGACGCGTCCAGTTTGCTGGGCATTGTGCACGTGTCACAGATGAACTTGTTTCATCGTTTGTGTTATGGAAGCACCCATCATCTCACAATCGATCTCGTAAGTTAACCTTTCCAGACAGGATACATAGATACATCTATCGCCAAGGAAGATCTTACAGGAGCTGTGGAAATACTGGAAGGGTGTAGTGAGTTCTATCTCGGCCGAGGCCGCAGGATGATGATGATAATATACTAACACACATACTACAATTAATGACAGCAGTAGCAGCTAGGAATAACCATTCGTTGAAAAGCACGGAACTCGGACACAAGCTCTCCTACCATTCTGAAGATGAGATTTTGATGTCGGAATATTAATGTATAATAAATAGGTAATACCCAACAACTTCTTTACTTTCCTTTATTTTACTAAACGCATTGTGATAACCTTCAAGATTTAACCATACATCATACACAATGCTCCAAGCAATTTACAAAACTTTCCTACATTTTCTCTTATTTAAGGGAGGGAGTAGCACTTATTTGCGCGCTTCAGTTTGTTTCCGTGCAGAATGCAGATTTAGAGAAAAGGAATGGAAAAAAAATATCAGTTAATGAGAAGGAAGAGGAGTTTTTTATGCGGTAGAAGTAAGAATGACGAAGTGACTAGGAAAGAAAAGAATAGGGAGCAAAGTGACCTGGAAAGTCATGTACGGTTAGTCATGGCTAACGATCACCTCGGTTAACGAAGGAAAAGCATATTAACTGAGTGGTGTGTGAAATTTCGCCCTCTCACAATTCTTTTCTAAAAATTAATAATAATAATAATAATAATAATTTTTTTTAAAGCGAATAGAGAAATGTGGCGCACAGAA
>JBBBDQ010000830.1:2402500-2410000 GCA_037127315.1 Ascarosepion bandense
AAATGATTTACATTATATATATATATATATATATATATATATATATATATATATATATATATATATATAGTCATCTGCAGACAGATCTGTTCCGCTGTATTACAGCTCATCAGTACGGTTAGACTCCGATTGCTTCTTAACCCAGGATTGAAACCCGACCGAATTGGCGTCAGTCGGCGATTCTACGTCTGGGCTATGGGCGTTCGGTAGACGAAGGCAGACTTTTTAGCGTGTATATTATTATACGCGCCCAATAACCAGAGTGCTCTAATTCATTTTACTGAATGAGCGATGCGTACATGCCAGAGTAGCTACTGTTTTTCAAAGTTTACCATTCTTTCAGAGTGCTCAATCAGGGTGTGAGGGCGTAAATATTGTCATCCGCAGACAGATCTGTTTCGCTGTATCACAGTCCATCAGTACGGTTAGACTCCGATTGCTTATATATATATATATATATATATATATATATATATATATACATACACACACACATACACTATCTGCCATAATTATTAGGCCACCCCAGTTTTTTAAAAGAAATGATGTATTTCATACTATTTTTAGTGGATAATTCTAAATTAAAATAGAATGATTCTTTTGTTATTATTTTGCAAAATTTTACAAGGCAAAGAAGCAAAGATGAACTCGTCCGAATCACCCTAAATTTTCTTCATTCTTTCATTGATGAAACTGCAATATAGGTAATTATTAAATATTCATAAATTCATTTGATGCACATGTTATTGTACAATATTAACAAAAGAAGCATTCTATTTTCATTTACAGTTATTCACTTGGCAATAAATTCTAAAAAATAGTATGAAATAAATATTTTATTTAAAACACTTGGCTGGCCTAATAATTATGGCCAGTAGTGTACATACATATATATATATATATAGAGAGAGAGAGAGAGAGAGATAGCAGATAAGACAAAATCCCTGAAGAGGGAAGACATCACGCCATTGTCTTCACGAAACTTCGAAGTCTGCAGAACTTAAACAACACTGCTCAGCAAAGTAACAAACTTCTCCACATTAAATCTGTGAACGCTCTATCCACATTTTGATACCAAGCACTTCATGACAAAAACCTGCTCTCCTAAAATACCTCTCTACCACTAAACTATTCAAGAAAAAAAAAATAATAAAACAGCAATTTTGCCACCAAGTATCATTGCAATTTAACATATATAGTGCGGACACTTCTGTCAATACCGAGCAGCGACAGTTCTCTGTATGCTTGAATGTAATCCTCAGACCATTAAGATTGCTTTTAAGTGTGAAACAGACTGTCGCCACTCAGTGTTGACCGCAATGTCCACTTTTATATTTACATACACGACATCACTTATATTGCGGGCTGTTACCCATAAATATAGAACATCTTAAAACGATATTTATATATATATATATATTAGTCATCCACATACAAGCCTGTTTCGCTGTATCACAGCTCATCAGTGTGGCTAGACACATCCACTTGCTTCTGGCTGGGATCGAAACTTGACCGGTTTAGGTGTCAGTCGGAGTCGCTACTCCCTGAGCCATCGACGCATGGAATCAGGGAAGGGAAACTTTAACGTGTTGTATATAAGCAGTGTATACACACGCCAGTCACCGAAAGAACTCAATTCATTTCTGAAGAAAATATATATATATATATATATATATATAAATATAAATAAATAAAAATCAATTAATCGATAATGCCACTAAAATGCATGGTGTACTGTGAGCGGCAGAGAATGAAAAAAAAAAAAATAGAAACAAACGGAAATCAAATCTTAAACAGAAAATCTTTGCTCTTGTTCAAATGACTGAGGAGGAGTGTGAATCGACCGAGAGTCAAGCCTATGTTGTCCGTCCTTTAGAATCCAATGTTAACAATCCTTGTTTTTATAAATGTGACACGTTTAATGCAAATTTTATTTTATTTTATTCGCTTGGAATAATATTTTGATAAAATCTCACATTTTAATGTCCGTAAAGTCGACATAATTGCAACGAGCATGGAATACAGACTATTTCTTTTCTTGTTTTAAGTTCATAGAAATTAATAAAGGACTTAGTAAATATGCTGGAGAATTAAATTTTATCTATTAATTCTTTGAATAATGGAAAATTTTTAAAAGTACCTATAAATAAATGGGGAATAAAAAGAAGAAAAAACAACTAAAACAAAATGGTGGTAGATCTAGGATTAGAAAACAATTTAGTCACCGAAAGATGAATTGAAAAAGCAACAACAAGGAATAACAAAAAAAGTACCTAACTGGTTATCGATCCACGCTCTTCAGAACCAATTGAAGACAAAAATAAGTACGCAACAACAAAAACAAAATGAGGGTACTAGGAAACCATCAGTATCAATGACATGCAGATTACGTTAAACCCAGCAACTACTGGGAAGGCTGCTTTGACTTAATATAAATGGACGGAGTATATCTTAAATGGTGATCGGAATACGGTTTGTTGATTATGGTGAAATATCCTTGGAACAGGAGGAACAGACGAGATTATTTGTTTTTTCTTCTTATCGGTTCGGAACGACAAATCAGAAGCCGAGTTCGAATTCCAGTTGAATTCCTTGTATTCACTTACGCACAAATACCCTTCGGAAAGGGATTAATCCGTCTACTTCCTTCCAGTTATGGGTTAAATAATAAGACAGATTGGGTTCAAGAGCCTTGGCTGGCAACCAAGTCTACCATAGAAGGCAATGGCAACCTACTGCGGGATAATCTTCTGCCCAGTCAATCATGTCTCTTTCGAGACATGATCGCCCAAAACGTGTATCACGTATGGCACTTAACTGACTGACTGAATATAATAGTTGAAAACAAGATTGAGGCTTCTACTGGGCATAAGGTGGGGGATCAGTTTTATGTTGTTTTGAAGTAATAAACTGATCCCACACTAATTACTACTTAATAATATAATACATCTGTTCCCCCTCTAGGTTTGAGTCAAATAACAGGACAGATTGGGTTCTAAAGCCTTGGCTGGCAACCAGTCTACCGCAGAAAGTAATAGCAACCTACTGCGGGATAATCTTCTGCCCAGTCAATCATGTCTCTTTTGAGACATAATCGCCCAAAGCGTGTATCACGTATGGCACTTAACTGAGTGAATAATATAAAGCGGTTGATGATAAATCTTTGTTTATCCTAAGTTTTAGGTTTAAGGTATTTTTTTCACTATGGTATGCTCATTTTTTAAAGAATCAGAGGGGATATCTAGAATTGATGAACTTAATTTTTAATCCGGTCGTATTAAGAAATACCTCCGCATTAAAAAAAAACAAAAAAACAATCGAAACGTTTCTTTAGTAGTCGGTTTGTTTTTTTTCTGATGGTTTAATCCTTGTGAATTACATCTACCATTCTGCGAATTCTTCAAGACGCATTATTAAAGAGAACAAGTAATGTTGGATTAAGAATAAATATCCATTAATTTATTAGAAATTATTTCATTTTGTCTTGGATACGAAAAGATCGAGCCGAATTGTGATTCTTCGAAGCGCAGAGTAGATGTAAAACAAGGCCGAAAATATGGGAGCACTCTTTGAGGAGCGAACTCATTAGTCAGTCAGTTAAGTGCCATACGTGATACACGCTTTTGAGACATGACTGACTGGGCAGAAGATTATCCCGCAGTAGGTTGCCATTGCTTTCTGCGGTAGACTGGTTGCCGACCAAGGCTATAGAACCCAATCTGTCCTATTATTTAACCCATAACTGGAAGGAAGAGACGGACTAATACCTTTCCCAAGGGTATTTGCGCGTAAGTGAATGCAATGAATTCAACTGGAATTCGAACTCGGTTCCCCGATTTCTCGTTCCGAGCCGATATCCACTGCACCACAACGCACATCCGCGAACTCATTAGTCAGTTGAAATGAGCTAGTGAGACAAGCTTGCTAACCATTATCTGAATGGGAGGTTATTCGTTTATTAAAAATTATAACTGTACCTTGCTGGCCTGTTAAGCTCCCTGTGGCCGAACCTTGAGATGGCCACCTTCGCAAGTTTGGGACCTGCCGTTTGGTATAATTCCTTTATCAAATCTCTCAGATGTTCAAACCGGTCGATGTAATTCAGCAACAACAACAAACGGCGTCTGATCCGTGTGTCCATGGAAATAACAGAGGCAGAAACAGACAGAGATTAAAGTGAGGAGAATATATTAACTGCCGTGGCTCTCGTTAAGCTCTCATACCACACCCGTATCTATGATACTGCATCCTTTCATTTTTCATAAGGTAATATTCATATAAAATACAGATTTTATTGCAACCTACTTATATACAATAGTGGATCATGTGCAATATAGATGAACAATTCAACTAGAAAAATTGAAAATAAATTCAATGTATCTAAATACAAATTAGAGATATGTCATGGTAGATCATTCCATCCGAAGAAAATCAATAACGTTTTGCGGAAAATTTTAAGATCAACTTCAGATTTTTTTTTTTTAGCACATTCAACATTATGAATTAAAAAATAGTGAATTTTGCCTAATGTTTTTTCGAGACTTAACATGAGCATTCCGGATTTAAACGGAATTTAGAAAAACCCGTGAATGAAATCCACTGCGAAGGAGGTTGGGCCAGGATGTTTTTCCCGCCTGAATCCATCCTGCATATATACAAATCAACCATTCGTCCGTGCATGGAATACTGCTGCCATATATGGTCAGGCGCCCCTGCTGTTCATCTCAGTGTTCTCGACAGGCTCCAAAGGAGAATCAGTAATGTGATAGGTACCGACTTGGCGGCTCGACTACAGCCACTTCTCCACCGACGAGATGTGGCCTCCCTTTGTCTGTTCTATAAATACTTTCATGGCTTCTGCTCCAACGAACTTAAGTCACTGGTGCCTCTGCAACAGGTGTTTACTCGTGCAACCAGATTGGCAACTGGGTCCCACCCATTCACATTTAGATTAACCAAATACAGACGATAATTATACTCCTGCAGCTTCTTCTCTCGCACTTCCTGCCTGTGGAACTCGCTTCCATATTCTTGCTTTCCTGGAGACTACAACCTCCAGGAATTTAAATGCAATGTCAATACTCATCTATTAACCACTTAACTCTAGTTCTTTCCCCACCCGGTATATCCTTTTCTTTCTCTCCACCTTTGAAGCTGTCATCACACCTGCATTCTCATCCTTCTATTGCTCCTTTCTAACTGGTTCGTCTTCCTCTTCACTCTCTTCTATCTAATCTTTTTACTCTTATGTAGCCCCCCTGCACACCAGTGGCATTACCGCCTTGCTCGAGGTGATACGATTAAAAACAAAAAAAAAATTGACGAAAATGTTTCATCTTTGAATAGTCAGTTCTACTTTGTTTAATTTCTAACGAAGCGACATCTACTGCCAGGAATGTTGGGTTACTGTGTCCGGCCAGAAAGCTTTTCTCCTCAGAATCCATCTTGCCCATCTACAAATCTGCCAGTCGTTTCGTCTGTGCATTGAATACTGTTGCCATACCTGGCCGGGTGCTCCTGCTGTTCATCTGGGGGTTCTCGACAAAATCCAAAGGAGGATCTACAATGTAATCAATCCCGACTTCAGTCACTTTCTCACCGACAGGATGTGGCTTCCTTCTGTCTTTTCTACAATTATTTTCACATCTACTGCTCTCCCCAGCGTCCTGTTTATACGAATTTAACTCGAGCTACTAGACTGACAACTAGATCCCACTCTTTTTACAGTCAAAACAATCAATTGTAACTGTCTCTTCTACTTCCCCAGTTTCTTTTCTCACACTTCCTGCCTATGGAACTCTCTAGTTGTTTCTCAGCTACAGTCTCCAAGATTTTAAGTTAAACATCAACTTATATCTTTTATCTTGAATCCCATCTTTCTCTTATAGTTTCCACAACACCCACTGTATCTTATTCTTTTTTTCATCTGCTCTCCTCTCATGTAATTCCATGCGCACCAGTGACAGTACTTGGGGTGAAACGATTATATATATAAAAACAAAAATAAAGCAAATGATAAGATAACGAAGGTCACAAAGGAATGCTCAGGGCCCCAATAAGGCATGAGTCGACCAGGTTGGGGGCAGTACCCATCGGCCCTGTACGCTGCCAAAAATTAAAATTACATTTCTACCCACAGCAGCACGTAGGCACTGAAAGGCGTTTTTGCCGGCGCATCATGCGTTACATAAATGTTTTCTCATGCCCCAGGGCCGGTATTTTTAGCTAATAAAAATATGGGGATTCAGGAGTGTGTTAGAGAGAGAAAAAGACAAATAGAGAGAGCGTGTTCATGTATATTTTTAGCCTAAACAGTAATCGGAAGACAGACGTCTAATACGGTTTCGTACTCTTGGGGTAACTCTCTTGGTTGGATCTGGTGCCTATGTACGCGCCACACTTCTTCACAAACACGAGTGGTATTTTTTGCGTCAGTCAAAGTAATGGAAAAAATATTTTATAAAAGCAAATTGAAAAAAAATGGCGAATGAAAACGGAAATTTAAAATAGCTTAAAGATAGATTTATTTTTAAATCATTTAACCACAAGAAAGGCAATAAAGTCACTAAAACACAATGAGGTCATTGAGTGTTAAAAATATGAAGGAAAAACAATATTAACGAGAGAGAACAATAAAAGACAAGAATTAAGAAGGAAAAATATCGAACTATTGGCCTCATCTTTGTTATCATTTGTAAGACGTTTCGGCCATTGTACTCGCCGGCCATCTTCAGGTGGTAGGAATTTCGAACCGAACCCGTTATTACACTCACTGGGGTATATCATTCTCATTCCTTTGTGCGAAACCTCTTTTGGTAGTCATGAGTTAGCTCCCGCTAACACGACTCTATAAATTACTTGTTCACCACTGCTGGTGTTAAACTCACAATTCTTTGGGTCAAGTCACTGGAACTAACCAACATCTAGATCCACTGAGCCAAGTGTCCTTAGGGTTCGGTTTGAAATTCCCAGCACCTGAAAAGGCCGGAAAGTACAACAGCCGAAACGTCGTACCAATGACAAAAAAATATGAGGACAGTAGACCGAATAAAGTAAATAGTGCAAATACTACCTCATCTCAGAAATATAGACAGACAAATTATCGATTGAAATTTTACTACAAAGACGTTCTTTTTTTTCTTGTTTTATTTATTTATTTATTTATTGATTTTTTTTTTTAGTTAAGTTCACTTAATATAAATCAAAAGAGGAACTCAAAACAGGGGTCACGTAGTGAGGTCAACTAGTGAGGTTTTTGCAAGAAAATGAGGAATAATATGTATGGTATGAGGAGATGTAATGGATATCGGTTAACGAGCCTGGTCAGTACTTAGATGGGTGACCGCTTGGGATAAAATTGCCGTAAGCGGCTATTTTTTAGGATGTCCGTTGTGGTGCAGTGGATATCGACTCGGAACGACAAATCGGGGTGCCGAGTTCGAATTCCTTGCATTCACTTGCGTGCAAAAATACTTGAGAAAAGTATTAATCCGTCTCTTC
>JBBBDQ010000830.1:2420000-2450000 GCA_037127315.1 Ascarosepion bandense
TTTAGCTATGGTTTAAATAGCTCGACAGATTAAGTTCTGTAGCCTTGGGTGTCAACCAGTCTACTGCAGAAAATAATGGCAACCTACTGTGGGATAATCTTCTGCCCAGTCAGTCATGTCACGAAAGAAACATGATCGTCCAAGAGTGTATCACGTATGGCATTTAACTAACTGACTCTAACCTACTCAGAAAATAGCGTTACGTCGCAGCATAGGAACAGAATTCGTAAGTCGAATAACAACTATATTTTCGTGATAGTTTACAGACATTACAGTAGAGGAAGATGTGAAGAGTCACAGCCACCTATCTGGTTGAGATATTAGTCAGTTAAGTGTCATACATGATACACGCTTGGGCGATCATATCTCTTTCGATCCATGACTGATTAGGAAGATTTTCCCGCAGTAGGTTGCCATTTCTTTCTGCGGTAGACTGGTTGCCAACCAAGGCTAAGGGAACCAATCTGTCCTGCTATTCATTTCTTTTTATGTAGATCTGTCAGTTATGTATCATACATGATACACAATTGGGTGATCATGTCTCTTTCGATACATGACTGACTAAGCAGAAGATTTTCACGCAATAGGTTGCCATTTCTTTCTGCGGTAGACTGGTTGTCAACCAAGGCTATAGATTCCAATCTGTCCTTCTATTCAACCCATAGCTGGATGTAGAAGGGATGGATTTATGCCTTTCCCAAGAGCATTTGCGCGTAAGTGGTTGCCACAAATTCAATTGCAATTCGAACTCGGCTCTCTGATTTCTCATTCCCTGTCGATATCCACATCAACCACGACGCATTTTCCTTCTCCTAGACTGGCTGTCAACAAAAGACAAGAGACCAATCTGTTCTGCCATTGACCCACGCTTTTCATAGTGCAAAACAAATACAGCCGATATCATCTTTCATATTGCAAACTAGTATCTTGATTGTTCGGAAAAATTTTAATTACACACACACACTTAGTTTGATGGCGGAGTACAATCGGAAATATAGACTATAAAACCTAAGAGACAAGTAAACTTCATGTATAAAAATCAATTTTTGACAAATTATCATATTTCATGAAGGAACTAAAAATTCAGTAATCCGGAAAATTTAGTTTCCGGATCACCGAAGTATTATTTTATTTTATTTATTTATTTTTTTTTAAAGAAAATGAAAAACGAATTTGATCTTCGTGGGTGATAGCTATTCTTCACAGATTTAAGGGATTTCTTGCTCTCAGCCATAAATACTTTTTACAACAGTTCTTTTCGATACATTTTAAATAGTTTTTTATTTTTATTCATTTAGGGGAATTCAGCAATTATACTAAGATTGAAAGGGCCGTAAGACAAGGATGTATCTTTTCATCGCATCGATTCAACTTGTACAGCGAGATTATTCTGAGAACCCTAGAAGTTATGCCAGGTTTCGTCATCGGAGGTCACAATTTAAACAAGGTACGCAGATGATAGTGCTGATAGCAGACACAGAAAGGAAACTACAAGACCTCCTACAGAAGGTGGCTGAAGAGAGTGACAAGAAAGGATTACAAATAAACTGCAAGAAAACCGAATGCATGGACATTAGCAAAAAGGGAAGCCCAAAATGCAAATTACAGGTGAGGGACTCTAAAATCAACCAGGTACAGAAATTTAAATACCTAGGAAGTGTTCTAACAGAAGACGGAAAGTGAGACACTGAGATCTGAAGGCGAATTGGCATGACGAAAGAAGCATTCCAGAAGTTGAGTAAAGTATTAAGAAACAGGGCAAATTCCCTAGAAACAAAGAGGAGAGTACTAGATTGCTATGTGATGTCGGTTCTTCAATGTGGCAGTGAACATTGTAAAATATCTTCGAAGATGAAGGAAAAACTTGAAGCAGCTGAAATGTGGTTCTACAGAAGGATGCTGCGGATATCATGGACCGAGCATGTGAGCAATGATGAAGTTTTGGCAAGGATGGAAACGAAACTGAAATTAATACTGAGCATCAAGCAAAGACAACTAAAGTTCCTGGGACATGTAATGAGGAAGGAGGGCTTGGAGAACCTGATAATAACAGGCCAGATATGGGGGGAAAGAGATACAGGAAAGCAGCGGATAACTTGAAGGAACTGATCAGGTAGATGACGCAACGAGGGTTGCATGATGCAACAGGAGAAAGCGTGCTAAGAGCTACCAGGGACAGGGAGATGTGGAAAGCCATGGTCGGCCATGCCCTGAAAAGACATGGCACATAAAAGAAGAAGAGGTGGGGAACCTCGACGTAGGTTTGCTATGGTTAGCAAACTTGTTTCGCTATAATCATTGCAATTGAGTAGTGAGTTGATCCTCACTGGGCGTCCCATACATTCGGTCTTGTTCCCACAACTAAGCTGCGCTTAGAAAATTACTAGCTCAAATAATTTTCTGCTTTCCTAGCCCTCACAATAGGGTGAGAGTGTTTCCTCTAAAATTTCAATTGCCGATTTCTTTTTTTTTTTTTTTTTTTTTTACATTTAGACTATTGTCCTCATCTCTGTTGTTATTATATCACATTTCAGTCGTTACACCCTGGGGCCTTTTTTAATTTTCAACTAGCGGTTAAGTAGCCGGCGTTACATGGGATGTGAAGAGTATAAGTCTTTTATTTTTTTTTTTATATGACTCATGTCTGCAGACATTAAATACAGGAGATAACACATGTATTTTTTGAAAAAGTTATTCTCCTTGTAAAAGTTACTGTGAAACTTATCTTTAACAAAAAAAAATTAAATCAAAACAATTTTAAACTGAGGGGCCACTTGAACTTTCTTTTTCTTTTTCTTTGTTGTGTAAAAAGATAAATTTGCAAGAAGTGTGTAAGTTTTGATACAAATCGGATGAAAAATGTGGAAGTGTATGTTAATAGAAATCAGTGAGGACACACACACACACACAGAGACACACATCTTCAGTTTTATTTATATAGATGTCTCTCGACCCTGGTAACCTTCGGGGTATTTCTAACTGAACCCTTAATTCAATCTACCCCTGAAGACTTTTCTAGTTCTGCTGTTTACGGATTAAATGATTGTTATTTTTTCAATCATCATAATATTTAGATTTCTGCTATAGTTACACTACCTACTACTTCTACCCGAAGACCCAAGGCAGGTAATGGTGTGTTGCTAGGACTACATTTTAACATAATCTCTGTGGACTAAGTTCTTATTGTGTGAATTTTTTTCTATTTCTGTTAAGCTGGGATTTCCAGGTAATTTTTCAATGTGTTATTGTGTTTCTTTTTTAATAATTTCTAGCGCACCCACTAATGACAGGTACTATTTTTGTTTTCAATTCTCACATTTTTTTTCTCATTTCATTTTTCAGGTTTTTATAATTTGATAGTTTTCAAATTCCTTGGTTGCTATGTTACAGTCAACTGGACACGCCATATCAATTAGCAGGCAAGTTTTTTTCTTTTCTGTTTTTGACAATTATATCCGGCTTATTTGCTTCAATCTTACAATCTGTAAAGTTGGTGTAATCGCATAGAATTATGTCTTCCATTTCTGTAACCAGTTCTGAGTGATGTTCATGCCAATGCTTGTTAGCATCTTTTCCCAAGTGTTTGCACATTGTCCAGTACAAATATTATCCCACTCTATCGTGACGATTTTTATATTCATATGGCTCAAGTATATAACATCCTGACATTAATTGGGTTATAGTTTCCTGATATTTGTCACAGAACCTGCATTTTGAATCTACATTATTATATTTTATATTAATTTTTATTTATTTTGATCTTTAATATTTATCACGTCTTTCATCTGGGACAACATGTAAAAGAAGGCTTTTCAAATAAAGAGTTTTAATGTGCGCAGTACGTATAAACAGTCTTTTATATTCAGTCAGTTAAGTGCCATACGAGATACACGCTTTGGACGACCATGTCTCGAAAGAGACATGACTGACTGGGCAGAAGATTATCCCGCAGTAGGTTGCCATTGCTTTCTGCGGTAGACTGGTTGCCAGCCAAGGCTACAGAACCCAATCTGTTCTATTATTTGACTCATAGCTAGAGGGAGAAGAGATGTATTACAAAGTAGTAATTAGTGGGCGATCAGCTTATTACTTCACAACAATATAAAACTGATCCCTTACTTTATGCCCAGGAGATGACTTAATCATGTTTTTAACTATTATATTCAGCCAGTCACCTAAGTGCCATACATGATAAACGCTTTGGGCGATCATATTTCGAAAGAGACATAACTGACTGGGCAGAAAATTATCCCGCAGTAGGTTGCCATTGCGTTCTGTGGTAGACTGGCTGCCAGCCAAGGCTATAGAACCCAGTCTGTTTTATTATCTAATCCATAACTGGAGGGAAGAGATAGATTATTACCTTTCCGAAGGGTATTTGTGCGTAAGTGAATACAAGGAATTCAGCTGGGATTCCAACTCGGCTCCCCGATATGTCGTTCCGAGTCGATATCCACTGCACCACAAGAAAAACTCTCTTTAGCCTTCTAAATAAATTTTAGCTCTGACAACTACTGGAGTAATGACTGTGTTTCTATCATATTTTTGCGATTTCTATTTCAAAATCCTTATATTTGGAGAGTCCATCAACATTATTATACGGAATTATTTTTTTATCTTATGGTATGATTATGTCGATAAAATAGCATTTACTTTCTTTGAAGTCTTTTAAGATATTATCTGGTTTTCTAATGTAGATTTTGAGGTCGGCGTATGGGGAAGTCTCAGGACAAAGTAACACCATCATCTTCTACAATAATGTTCATTTTTTTCTCGTACCATTTTTCTGCGTATTTCAGACTAGCAGTATAGCCTGGCGTTGCTCGGGTGTAATGAAAGCATTAAAACTAATCCATGGTCCTGGAGCTCAGACTCAGCCTAAAGAATATTTGTGTGACGTTTGGTGAGAATCGGATAAAAATTGTGGATTTGTATAGAGGACATACAGACAGATAAACACGCACACACACTCACACAAACATCTTGGTTTATTTATATATATATATATATATATATATATATATATATATATATATTATCGATTTTCTGCACTATTGTAAGAACTGCAACCTTGAAACTTCTGAATATCGTTTCTTTTGTCTTTGTCTATGAGTGTATCAAATTTGATTAAAATCGGACCACTCCTTCTATAACCCGATTTTTTCGATTATCGATTTTCGATATTTATCGGGGGTACCTCGACACAAAATTTAGCTAAGAACAATCGCAGACGCTTATAGTACAACTGTGTAAATTTTCAAGAAAATCGGTTAAGCTCTTTCGGAGTCTATAGGTAACGGACACACAGGCACACATAAAGTTCCATTTACAAATAAGTATAGATTATAATGTTGCATATCTTCCAATGAATGTGTTGCTCTATCCCATTTTTGAATTCGTTTGGTGTTAGCGTAGGGCTACCATATATTAAATGATCAATAGTCGCCTCGTTTTGTGTACAGAAAGGACGCTTTGCTTCTACTCCATTACTGAAAATATGTACCAGGTAAGGTCTAGTTAGCAAGCTTTCATCTTTATTTCCTAGGATAAAACATTCTATTTTCTTCTTCCCTTTTCTTTCTCTTTTCTTTTTTTTTTCTCTTTCTATTTTTCTTTATTTCTTTTTCTAACCCTTTGTGTTTTTTTTGTTTCTTTTTCTCCTTATTTTCGTCTTCTCCCTTATCGTTTTCTTTTTACCTTCCTCGTTTTGTTTTTCATTTTTCTTCTTTTTACTTTTTCTTTTTCTTTCTTCCTCTATATCTTTTTTGTTTTGCATACTTTACTGTATCTTATTTTCATCATCTCTCTCTTTTTTTTTCTTCATTTTTTCTTTGTTTTCGTTTCCTCGGTTTTGATGGTTTTTTTTTTTTTGTCTTTTCCTTCGTCTTATTTTTCAACTTCTCTCTTTTGTCTTCTTTTTCATTTTTTTCTTTCCTTTTCTCGTTTTTCTTTTTTCTTCTTTTTCTTTTTTCTTCTTCTTCTTTTTCTTTTGATTCGTTTGTTTCTTTTCTTTATTTCCTTGAGCTTTTCCTTGATTTTTTTTCTTTATATCATTTAAGCAAATATTTTTACCTACCTTCGTTTGATAACCACACACCGGCTCATAAGCATAATTTATTATTAGTAGTAATAGTAGTCATCGTCGTCCTGCGGCCTTGGCCGAGATAGAACTCACTACACCCCTCCAGTATTCCCTGTACATTTGGAACCCTAGCGAAATTTATAATCTTGTCAAATAGCTGAATACTTTATGCTTCGGCAATGGTGTTTTTATTGTGACACCAAAACTGGATGGGTTGCCTCCAGGCCCCAACCTGTTATTTAACCCATAATGTGGAGGGAGGTGACGGATTAATATCTCTCTCAAGGGTACCATTGCTTAAGTGAATGCAGGGTACGCAACTGGAATTCGAACTCTGCTCACCGATTTCTCTTTCCAAGCCGACATCTACTGCACCACAACGCACATCCGTCACTGAACGCTTACAGCGCCTGGTATTCCCAAGCGGTCACCCATCTGAGTACTGACCAGGCTCACGTTGCTTAACTTCGGTGTATTCACCGTGATATGCCGTAAGCAGTAGTAGTGAGGATGTGTGTTGTGGTGCAATAGATATCGACTCGGAATGAGAAATCGGAGAGCAGAGTTCGAATTCCAGTTGAATTCCTTGCATTCACTTACGCACAAATACAAAAGGCATTACTCCGTCTCCTCCCTACCGCAGAAAGCAAAGATAATCCTCTGTCTAATCAGTCATGTCTCTTTCAAGACATGATCGCCCAAAGCGTGTATCAGGTATGGCACTTAACTAATTATTTTTATTAGTAGTACTGAGTGAGATATCAGCACGTCAAATAAGTGAACTAGTCGTACAAATACACGAATCCCAATGTACCCAGCATAGCATCTGGACTAATAAAGGTGTACCGGGCACATACATCACCGCCAAATGTGTGAGCTATTGATAAAAACGGCGGTTAACCTTGCAGTTGGGGACAAGTTGAAAAGACCTTCAGGTAGGTTAACCCACACCACTCAAGTGGTCTCGGTTGGGGTTATTATTCTCTAGTATCAAGATATGCTTCCAACGTTGTCGTGGCTCTCGCATCCTTTAAACTTAAACCAAAAATAAATTTCTCGAGTCTCAACAATGATATTATTATTACTATTATTATGTCTGTGCTATCATCTAGCCATCTACCAATTACCAGGTCTCTTCTGGGGTCTATAAGTAAAAAGGGCCCTGTACGTGAGTCATCTATTCACATTTGGGACTTTTTGCCTAGATGTAGTGTGTTTTGCGGAAGATATGTGCAGTTTCACAAAAAAGTAGTCTTTTGTAGCTCTGAGATGTTAATGTGCCCAGAAATTTCACACACGTTTTTCGGTACCCTTCCTTATCATACCCAATGCCCCTAACACAACGGGGATAATTGTAATTTTAAGTTTATAATGTCCTTATCAAGCCTATATAACACAATTTTCGATTCTACGCAAATAACCATCTTTGCTTTGAAATGTATCGTAATGTCAACAAATGTAAACAGAAACTGTTATGAAAAATCCCTACGATTAACGAAATGGTTTAACAACCGACATATTGAAATTATTTGTTTGCACATTATTTTTAATTGATACTCGTATTTGGGCAGATATTCTGTTTTTAAGCTAATTATTATTTGTTCACAGCCTTTGAGATTTCCCTAGCCCTATAGACTTAGTCGATTCACATCTTAATTAGGCGATTAAAGTTTATTGCTTTACTCACCTGCGGTCGATTAAAAATCTTGCAATGAAACGTGTCCCTTCAAATATAGAAAAAGGAAATCTGATTCCTTTTACAACCCAAACGTATGCCATTGAAAATTCACAAGTTACTTAGAATAACCTACAATGACATTATTGAACTCTTTGGTCTTATGCATGGCACCTGATTCATGTCGAAATGTGTGGTTAAACAAAGACAGGGACATCCCGCAATCATCAAAGCAAGATCTGACAAATAGAACTTAGATTGACAAGCTCCTGTCTCCCTTCATCGTCCCAGTAAGTGTAAACATTCGTTTAATTAACGCTTTCAAAGTAGTCAAAATGTCTCTGTCGCCCAGATTAAAGACACTCACAGATTTTTAGGAACTCATTTCGAAAAATATTATCCTTGACTCAACATCTATATTTCCTTCCCGCTTACGAAAAGTAAAACAAACATTTGAAAGGAAGAAAAATACGCATGCTTCTTTCAACTACGCACCGAAAAACAAATGATACAAGTAATTTTTTAATTGAAAATCCTTGAGAAAATCAGATTTATTTTTTATCTATGAGATGGTGGTTGTAGTCAAACAGAAGAAAGAAACTACGAATTTAATTACCTCCACTCAATTATCAAAAAAGGCTCAAACTTAAAGTTTTATCGTCAAAATGTTTATGCTATTATTAAGAGGAAAGAGCAATTTTTTTTATTTAAAAAAAAAATTTAATCCTTTCTAACACGTTCGAAATTTTAATTAAAATTTCATTTTTTGTTTTCCGTCAGTGATTCATGCTATGTTTACGTAAGATGACTATTATGAAAATGGAGTCGGTGAAGTAAAATGATTTTGGGGCGAGTGAATTTACCCTCGCTCTCGACCGCTCGTCGACTAAATTATTTGTTTGAACAGCTTTTGAGATTTGAAAAAGAAATCAAAGATGTCGGTTGTTATATATATATATATATATATATATATATATATATATATATATATTGCATGTACCTGTAGTTCATGAAATGATTTTCAGTTTAACCGTCATAAAAAACACTTTTTTGAACGAAACTCTATTCTGATCCCAGTTATATATTAACAACAGAATTTCATGAGATAAATCTTGCTTAGCTCACAAACAACACTTGTTTCTTGATAAATGACTTTGATATTAAAAAATAACTAAATTGACTGTGATACTAAAAATAAAATACTTTGGATAATGTATTCATAACTTCAGACCTTAATTTGAAAATTGGTACAGAATAACAAAATCTGAAGAAACAATCCTTATGTTTCAAACGATAGATGACTGAGCAGAAGATTATCCCGCAGTAGGTTGCCATTGCTTTCTGCGGTAGACTGGTTTCCAGCCAAGGCTATAAAACCCAATTTGTCCTATTATTTAACCCATACCTGGAGGGAAGAAACGGATTAATACCTTTCCCAACAGGTATTTGTACGTAAGTGAATGCAAGGTATTCAACTGGAATTCGAACTCGGCTCCCCGATGTGTCGTTCTGAGTTGATATCCACTGCACCACAACGCACATCCATAACGAGTATCGAATAAAAATAATGTTCAAACCAATAATTTTAATATATCGGTTGTTAAAACTATTTCGTAATCTTCGGAACTTTCCGAAAGATATATATATATATATATATATATATATATATATATATATATACACTCAAATAGTAAAGGTAAAAGCTAAAGTTTGAAATAAGATGAAAGCGTAAAATATAAATTTACCTGATATGTTACTCTGCTCAGTTTCCTGTGATGACAATCTTCAGTCGCAAATAATATGGAACCAAGTTATCATTTAATTCATATACTCCAGGTATGTCAGGTAACTCTTACCTTGAATATGCATTTTTAATTAAATATTTGTTTTTATGCTGACATGTTAGAGCTTTAACCACTCTGTTATATTGTCTGGATTTACCAAATACTTTTCATGCGATGGTCAGTCAGTTAAGAGCCTTACGTGATATTTTGGCCGATCATGTCTCGAAAGAGACATGACTGACCGGGCAGAAGATTATCCCGCAGTAGGTTGCCATTGCTTTCTGCGGTAGACTGGTTGCCGACCAAGGCTATAGAACACAATCTGTCCTGTTATTTAATTCATACCTAGAGGATAAAGAGATGTATTATATTATTAACTAGTAATTAGTGGGGGATCAGTTTATTACTTCATAACAATAGAAAAAAGATCCCCCACTTTGTGCCTAGTAGAAGTTTTAACTATTATATTCATTCAGTCAGTTAAGTGCCATACGTGATACACGCTTTGGGCGATCATGTCTCGAAAGAGACATGACTGACCGGGCAGAAGATTATCCCGCAGTAGGTTGCCATTGCTTTCTGCGGTAGACTGGTTGCTAACCAAGGCTATAGAACCCAATCTGTCCTATTATTTAACCCATAACTGGGGGGAAGAGACGGATTAATCCCTTTCCCAAGGGTATTTGCGCGTAAGTGAATGCAAGAAATTCAACTGGAATTCGAATTCTGCTCTCCGATTTCTTGTTCCTAGTCGATGTCCACTGGACCACAACGCACATGCGATGGTAGATGATTTTTTCGCTCTTAATGACGTTCCAATAGTAGATAGAGAGGGAAATGTATTATATTTACTATTACTTAAACTCCCTTTATGGTTGGAGAATCCTTTTTTCCATTCACCGTTGGCAGCTCCTAGTGGATTTTATTATTATTAAGTTAATAATAACAATAATATTGTGTGTGTGTGTGTGTGTGTGTGTGTGTGTGTGTGTGTATTTTATGGGTTGATTAACCCTCTAGGGCCATTCGTATCATATTTGATACAGTATTTCCCTTATAAGGAAACATTTGGTATTTCCCTATAAGGAAACATTTGGTATTCATTGACTGTGCAGTCAGTACTGCTTTCATTTGAAATTTATAAAATATTTCTCTTAAAAAAATTTTCAGGAAAATATTTCTTTCAAGGCTTGTTTTTATACTGTATCAAATATGATACAAATGGCCCTAGAGGGTTAATAAAAAAAGATAATAAAAAGATAAAAACATTGTCAATAGACTGATGATATTGATTTTATATTAACAGGTATTTGATGAGACCGAAATTGAGTCTTTGTCATATATTGATATATCCCGGAAAAGAATATCAGTGAAAAGATAAGTGTAAGAATGATACTTAACACAGGAAATAGATAGAAGGGATTTATTATACGAAGGTACAATAAACCATAAGATACACAATAGCAATCAACGAATAGAAGCGGAATAATCTATCAAGTAGAGAATGCCTTCACCTATGACGTATGCTTCTCGTTACTGTTCTTTATAGACTACAGCATTCCATTATGGGGTATGATAGGATGTTCCACTATAACATATATATATATATATATATATATATATTAGTAATTAGCAGACCGTCCTGTTTTGCTGTATAGAAGCTCATCAGTGCGGTTAGACATCCGATTGCTTCTAGCCAGGATTAAAATTCGTCCGCATTGACATCAGTCGGCGATTCTACCTATAAGCTATTGGCGCTCTGTAGAGGAAGGTAGATTTAGCGTGATATATACACAATGTAAACACACGCCAGTAGCCAAAAGTGTTCAAATTCATCACTGAATGCACGATGTTTCGATCCCGGCCAGAAGCAAGTGGAAGTGTCTATCCACACTGATAAGATGTGATACAGCGAAACAGGCTTGTACGTGGATGACTAATATGTTATGCTCTCATTACGATTGAGCTCTCTCGAGAAGAAAATTTTAAAAACAGTTTCCACTTCTGCTATATAGGCGTGACTCTTCAGAAATGAACTGAGTTCTTTCGGTGATTGGTGTGTGTATACACTGCTCATATACAACACGTTATAAAATTTCCCTTCTCTGATTCCATGCGCCTATGGCTTAGGGAGTAGCGACTCCGAATCAGTCGAGTTTCGATCCCGGCCAGAAGCAAGTGGCTGTGTCTAGCCACACTGATGAACTGTGGTACAGCGAAACAGGCTTGTATGTGGATGACTTATATATATATATATATATATATATATATATAGGTGTGTGTGTGTGTGTGTGCGCGCGCGCGTATATGTACATATATTATTTGAAAGCACTAGTCTCTTTACATTAGATCTTTCAGATTTTCGCTGTGTAAACAACGAGAGTGTTTGCTGAGTCTTGCTCTGATCAGTCTCTAAAAGCTCATTCTCCTTTCCATCATTGATCATTTCATTTTTCACAACTCTTATCTTTTACGACAAGTTCTCTCAGTAAAACATTAATAAGCAGGAGTGAAGAAACAGGTTGTTTTCTTTCTTTTTTTTTTTTTCATATATTTTATTCCCATTATGTTCTCTAACATAAAAATTATAACTCTCAATGCAATACTCGAGTTTTGTACCACAATATATATATATATATATATATATATATAAATTAAAAAAGGATTAATTCAGTGATGTTGGATGATCATTTCGATATGAAAATCCCCACGGGGGATAACACATCACCTCAATAACAGAAAAATCCTTTCAGAAACTGGACAAAAATCAGTCTAATTTTCCTTTTTAAATAGATTTGCAAAGAAATTAAAAAAGAAAAGAAAAAGATAAAACAAAATAAAATCAAATAACCAAGAAAAGAAAAAATTGACATCGTCTGGGTTCGCAAAAAAGGAAAGAGAATTCTAACTTAAAAATTAACAGACGGTCGTGTTGAATTGATGTAAGGTTAAGCAACACGGAAAAAAGGTGGGAGATAAGAGAGATAAAGGAAGGAAAGGAGGGGAAAAGAAAAGAAAGAAAAAAATATATATATTTATATTTGGTCTGTAATATTTCATTACATGGAGCTCTCTTCCTGTATCATTTTTTAATATTAAAATAAAATTTTCAATATTAATTAGGATCGGGTTTTTGGAATTTACCTTCCTGCTTTTTTCGCTTGGATTAAAGTATCTGAATTAAAATATATATATATATATATATATATATATATTATATATATTATATATTTGGGCAACAATCTCTTTATTTCGGTAACATTAAAAATGACTGACTAGTTATTATTAAATTTTTTATATAATTTTTCATGTGTTCGTATATGTTATTCTTTTGGGATCCCAAATTATATAATGATAATACCTTGTCTGTCATTTTTATATTATATATTTGGGCAACAATCTCTTTTATTTCGGTAACATTAAAAATGACTGACTAGTTATTATTAAATTTTTTATATAATTTTTCATGTGTTCGTATATTTTATTCTTTTGGGATCCCAAATTATATAATGATAATACCTTGTCTGTCATTTTTAATGATTTTAATTGTACTTTCTAAGAAAGACTTATTACTAATTCGTTGTTACGCAAATAAATTTTTGGAGTCCATATTGGATGAAGAGATAGAAAAATGTTTGCAACATTTAATTGTCAAAAAGCAGGGCAATTTAAACCCCGTCATTTTCAGATTGGTTACATCGATAAACCGACCTATATTTTCAAGGCGGTTTTAAGACATGCTGGCTGGCAGGAGAGTCGATCGATATTGCATTTAGCAGAACCAGGAAACCAACTAAAATCCTGGCGAATTTGATTTAAGCTGATTAACCAAAACTTAAGACAAATAGGAGGGTGAGGATAAAAAACATGGAGAGAGAGAGAGAGAGAGAGAGAGATGTACGGAGTATAGATAGTGAGAAAGAAGTAAGGGAAGGAGAAATAAAGGCAAAATATATATAGTCAGGAGAGGAAGCAGAAGAGAGAAAAAAGGAAAAGAGAAATGTGTAAGGGAAGATTGAAATAGTAAAGAGGATGAATTAAAGTAACATTCTAGAAAAGAGGAGGGAGAGAAAAAAATGCAAGCGTGTGATAAATGTGAGGACGGAAAAAGAGATGAAAAGGGTTGGTGAGAGAGAAGGAAAATGAAATAGTGAGGGGACTCATGAAAAAGTCAATCAGTTAAGTGCCATACGTGATACACGCGTTGGGCGATCATGTCTTGAAAGAGACATGACTGACTGGGCAGAAGATTATCCCGCAGTAGGTTGCCATTGCGGTAGACTGGTTGCTAACCAAGGCTATAGAACCCAATCTGTCCTGCTATTTAACTCATCACTGGAGGGAGAAGAGATAGATTATATTACATTATTATATTAAGTATAATTAGTGGGGGATCAGTTTATTACTTCAAAACAATAGAAAACCGATCCCCCACTTTATGCCAGTAGAAGTTTTACTTATGTTTCCAACTATTATATTCAGTCATATTCAGTCAGTCAAGTGTCATACGTGATACACGCTTGGGCGATCATGTCTCTCTCGAGACATGACTGACTGGGCAGAAGATTATCTCGCAGTAGGTTGCCATTGCTTTCTGCGGTAGACTGGTTGCCGACCAAGGCTATAGAACCCAATCTGTCCTGTTATTTAATTCATACCTAGAGGATGAAGAGATGTATTATATTATTAACTAGTAATTAGTGGGGGATCAGTTTATTACTTCATAACGATAGAAAAACGATCCCCCACTTTGTGCCCAGTAGAAGTTTTAACTATTATATTCATTCAGTCAGTTAAGTGCCATACGTGATACACGCTTGGGCAATCATGTCTCGAAAGAGACATGACTGACTGGGCAGAAGATTATCCCGCAGTAGGTTGCCATTGCTTTCTGCGGTAGACTGGTTGCCGACCAAGGCTATAGAACCCAATCTGTCCTATTATTTAACCCATAACTGGGGGAAGAGACGGATTAATACCTTTCCCAAGGGTATTTGCGCGTAAGTGAATGCAAGAAATTCAACTGGAATTCGAACTCTGCTCTCCGATTTCTCGTTCCGTGCCGATATCCACTGGACCACAACGAGTAGAAAAAGGAAGCGGTGACGAGAGGAGTTAAGATGGGATGCAAAAGAAGAAAGATGAATTTCAGGAGAGACGAGAAAACAAATAGTAAAGAGAGAAGGACTGAGGCGAGATGAATTACTTAGAATAGTGTTCATTAGACCCTTCCTCAAACCACGACATTTTTCAGAATCGAAAAAAGAAATATTGATTTTATTATCACTTTACAAGTCGAATACGGAAGAATTTAAATTGACTGGTCCGCTAGCAAAAAATAGGGTAAAACATTTCTTAAAATAATTTACTGAGGCAGGTGGAGGGGGTTCATAATATAAATGTTGTTAAATTGATTTCTGACATCTTAAAAAAATACTTTGTTTTTATTTACAAACTAGCAGTATAGTCCGGCGTTGCTCGGGTGTAATGAAAACTTTAAAACTAATCCATGGTCCAGGAGCTCAGACTCTTTGGACGTTGGCATGAAAGATTAAAAGCAATAGTTCTTTCCAGTCAAAGCGAAACCCTAGATTGACAGAAAAATGAATGGATGTAAGTCAAATTTTGCTTTCCGGTATCGATGTCAAATAAATTTTCCGTCGTAAACTAAATTTTGAAGGCTAAAATAAGTCCTCTAAGTAAATAGTATCATAGCTAAGACTAAGGACTACAATTATACCTACTTAGAGCAAAACCCGAAGCAAAAACCAAAATAAAAGGGCTGAAAACCTGATTTTGATCAGACCCGATAGGATATATTTCCAGTATCGGAGTCAAATAAGTCATCCAGCCTAAATAAGTCCATGAAAACGTATCGTACCCATCGGGAGTAAAATTGAAGAAAATAAGCCATATTGATGGCTGAATATTGGTTTTTGATCAGATTCTATAGAATATCGGAGGTATCGATTTTCGATATCGGTGAAAATGAGTCGTCAGAGATGATCTACTAATGTCTGAGACTAAAAACTATAATTTTACCAAGTTAGAGCAAATTCTGCAGCAAGAACTACGATAAAAGGGCTGAAATCCTGATCTTGATCAGACCTGATCGGATATCGGGGGGAAATCGGAAAAATATATAGCCTATGACCTGACCGGAAGCGTAAAGAATATTTGTGTGAAGTTTGGTGAGAATCGGATAAAAATTGTGGATTTGTATAAAGGACATAAAGACAGATAGACTGGCTGACTGTCCTCAATTTCACATGCATCTATTTAGGAAAAGCACGAATCTGTCTCTACCCACCAGCAGCTAGGTGTTAAATATCAAGGTAGACTGGAATATCTAGACTTGGCTGGTAAGCAAACTAACCATAGGGAAACAATTATTTTCCAAATCGTAGCAAGAACACAACTCTTATTTTTAGACTAGCAATTTATAGATAAAGAAGCAGTAATGTCATAGGTACCCACTTGGCTGCTCGACTCCAGCCACTTTCTCACCGACGGCTTCCCTCTGTCTGTTTTATAAATATTTTCATGGCGTCTGCTCCGAGGAACTTAAGTCACTGGTACCCCTGCTACATGAGTTTACAACCCATTCACAGTTCGATCAACCAAATGCAGCCGACAATTTAACTCCAGCAGCTTTTTTCCTCGTACTTCCCGCCTGTGGAACTCTCTTCCATATTCTTGCTTTCCTGACGACTACAACTTCCAAGAATTTAAATGCAATGTCAATACCCATCTATCTTTCAACCACTTGACTCCAGTTCTTTCTACATCACCCTGTATATCTTTTCCTTTCTCTCTACCTTTGCGACTGTCATCACCCCTGTATTCCCATCCTTCTCTTGCTCCTTTCTCACTAGTTCGTCTTTCTCTTTATTCTCCTCCTATCTAATCTTTTTCTCTTATGTAACCCTCTGCGCATCAGTGGAGTTATCGCCTTGCTTGGGGTGAAACGCTAGAAAAAAAATCTGTTGATGATCATGATTTTGTTAGGAACCCACAGTGATTGCGTGTGACATTTTCATTTTTTAATGCATACTAGTGAGCAGGGTACTTTTTGCTTCTTCTTCATTTATACCGACATTTGCTAAGCTTCCCTTTTCTCTCTTGTACAGTAAATGTTTGCTTTTCTTTGTTTAGGAACAAGCAGGGTTCAGGCTCTTTTGAGAACTTTCTCTATGACTACTTATTTTATTTCGTCCTTCATTTCGTGACTAAAGGTTTGTTTAATCCTATATTTTAAATTTTGTATCTGTTGTTTTATCTCCCCAAATCTCGTCATGGTCAGGTGCCCCTGCCGTTCTCCTCAGTGTTCTTGACAGGCTCCAAAGGAGAGTCTGTAATGTGATAGGTACTGATCTGGCGGCTCGACTGCGTCCACATCCCCATCGTCGAAATGTGGCCTCCCTTTGTCTGTTCTATAAATACTTTCATGGCTTCTGCTCAGACGAACTTAAGTCACTGATGCCTCCTCAGCAGGTGTTTACTCGTGCAACCAGACTGTCAACTGGGTCCCACCCATTCACAGTCAGGTTAGCCAAATGCAGACGACAGTTCTACTCCTTGCAGCTTCTTCTCTCGCACTTCCCGCCTGTGGAACTCGATCCCGTATTCTTGCTTTCCTGACGGCTACAACCTCCAGAAATTTAAATGCAAAGTCAATACTCATCTACTAACCACTGGACTATAGCTCTCTCCTCACCCCTGTATAACCTTCCCTTTCTCTCCACCTATGTATCTGTTATCGCACCTGCTTTCTCAGCTTTCTATTGTTTCCTTTCTAACTAGTTTGTACTCCTCACTCTTTTCTAATGAATCTTTTTACATTTATGTAGCTCCCTGCACATCAGTGGCGTTTCCGCCTTGCTCGGGGTGAAATGATTTTAAAAAAAATGTCTCGTGTTGATGTTGAGTTCTCTACATTTATTATTATCATTTCCGACTGCTTTCCGTTTTATCTCCGCTGCTTCCTTCATTAAAACTTAACAATTTATTCTTTTTAATACTTGCTATTTCCGTTATTCTCCATAAACAAAACTCTTCTGTCAACCATCACAGGTAATCTCTCCTGCCACCCATAAGTATGGACCAAGCAAGTCTCCCCGAAAGCGACACACTTCACCTCCTCGGCTTTACCATTTCCTGCGACCTCAAATGGAATCATTACATTGAATCAATAGCTAAATCCAATGCTAGGAAGATTGGGTCACTGTGTCGGGCCAAGAAGTTTTTTCCGCCTGAATCCATCTTGCACATATACAAATCAACCATTCGACCGTACATGGAATACGGTTGACATATCTGGTCAGACGCCTCAGCTGTTCGTCTCACTGTTCTCGATAGGTTTCAAAAAAGAATCTGTAATGTGATTTGTCCCGACCTGACAGCTTAACTCCAGCCACTTTCTCATCGGCGGAATATGGCTTCCCTCTGTCTCTTCTATTAATATTTCCATGGCTTCTGCTTGACGAACTTAGGTCATTGGTGCCCCCTCCACAAGAATTTACTCGGGCAAGCGGACTGGCAACAAGGTCTCACCCTTTTACAGTTAGATCAACCAAATGCAGGTGACAATCATCTTTTCTTGTGCTTCCGGCCTGGGAAAGTCCCTTCAATATACTTGCTTTTCTGGCGGCTACAACCTCCAGGAATTTAAATGCAATGTCAATTCCCATCTTTTATCCACTTGACTCCAGTCCTTTCTACATCACCCCCGTGTATCTTGTTCTTTTCCTTTCTCTCTACCTTCGCAACTGTCTTCACACCTGTGTTTCCCATCCTTTTCTTGCCCTTTTTTGGACACTCTCTTCAATATACTTGTTTTCTGACGGCTACAGCCGCCAAGAATTTAAATGCAAGGTCAATTCCCGTCTTTTACTCACTTAACTTCAGCCTTTCCACATCACCCGTGTATCTTGGTTGTTTTCCTTTCTTTCTACCTTCGTCACTGTCTTCACCCCTGTGTTCACATACATCTCTCGCCCTTTCTCTGTCACCGCCTGCCTAAAACTTTTACTCTTATGTAACTCCCTGCACATCAGTGGCAGTACCATTTTGCTTTAGGTGAAATGATTTTTTAAAAAAGCTGTTACTTTATTATGTTTTCTCTGACTTTATTAAGAGAGGCTTTTTTTTCTGAAAAAACATGTTCTTTCTCTCGCCTTTGAAGTAAAGTCAAACTCTGCCTTACATATTCTTCCATATTGATCCTATTTTTATTAATTTCGTTTTTCCAATCCATTTAAATCCCTTTTTAAAAAAGCTCATAATTCTCTGTTTGTCTTTTTAAGAAGACATTTTAACTTTATTTAACTTTATTCGAAGTTGGTACATAGTTTCTTTATTTTTAGAATATGTTTTTTGAATAAACTAATTACCACCAAGGGCGACACTGTTTGATATAACCTTGAAAACTACGATATTCACAATGCCATTATTAAATCCCCTACCTGGAGGGGCTCTGAGCCTTGGACAGGGCGAAACTTATTGCATATGCAAGCGAAGTTCTTTTATCCATTGTCTTATAATCAAGTAGAAACTTACTTTGAATTGAAAGTCACGGATTCCTAAACCAACCATGGGCTAGATATTATTTTCAATAGTTGATCCAGAAAATCTAAACTTATTTATCAATTGAACTTTGTGTGTGTGTGTTCATTACCTATAGACTCCGAAACGGCTGAACAGATTTTCTTGAAAATTTACACAGTTGTACTATAAGCGTCTGCGAATGTTCTTAGCTAGGTTTTGTGTCGAGGTATTCCCGATAATCGAAAAATCGGGTTATAGAAGGAGTGGTCCGATTTTAATCAAATTTGATACACGCATAGACAAAGACATAAGAAAGGATACTCAGAAGTTTCAAGGTTGCAGTTCTTACAATAGTGCATAAAATCGATAATATATAAGGCAAGATGTTTGTGTGTGTGTGTCTGTTTATCTGCCTGTATGTCTGTATTTTTTTCAGCCCTTTTATCTTAGTTTTTGCTTCGGGTTTGGCTCTAAGTAGATATAATTGTAGTTCTTAGTCTCAGCCATGATACCATTTACTCAGAGGACTTATTTAGCCTTCAAAACTCAGTTTATGACGAAAATATTTATTTGATATCGATACCAGGAAATCAAAATTTGATTTGCATCCATTCATTTTTCTTTCAGTCTACGGTTTCGCTTTAACTGGAAACAACTATTGCTTTTTAGTCTTTCGTGCCAACGTCCAAAGAGTCTGAACTCCAGTACCATGGATTAGTTTTAAAGCTTTCATTACACCCGAGCAACGCCGCGTTATACTGCTAGTAAATTTATAAGTATGCTTTGAGTATGTATGTATTTTTGCTTAGCGATATATCAACACCTTATGGATAATTTCAGGACAAAATTTAATTTTCTTAGTAATTTTCTTTAACAAAAATGTATTGGTACTATTTTTTAATTATATCTGTGTGTGTGTGTGTGTGTGTGTGTGTATTTGGCTGCCTATTAAAGTACTGTGTTTAAGCATTTTATTTATTTATTTTTGTCTTTTTTTTCTTTTTCGGACATAAAGTTTGAGTTTTCTTTAACGGCATATCAAACCTCTGTGGGTTATTTAAGGCCAAAAATGTAGGCTTTTAAGGTATCTTTTTAATATTCGGTTATAGTGAGAAGTTTGATTTAGTCAGATTTTAATGAAAATTTTCTGTTTTAGTTCTTTTTTATTTTAGAAAACTGAAAATGTCTTCTAGTTTTGTATTCATAAATGTTTTGCTGAGAATATGTTTTTTCCTTCAAAAACGTGTTATGGTAGTAATTTTTTATTCAAAACTGTATTGTTGGTAATATTTTTCCTTCAAAAATGTATATTTTTCTATAAAAGTCTATTTTTATACTTTTATAATGTTTTTACTCCATTTTGGGGGCTAACTATTTGCCCATAGCTGGAACCCTAACAGGTGCTACCACTCCGGGTCAGTGTGGACCTGAGAATAACAGCAATTAAGAGGTGGTTCCATGCTCCTCGTAACCACCCAATCAGAGGCCTTGCTGCTGGATGCAGTTTACTGTCATGCCCAGGACTATGGACATAAAGTGTGTAGAAATTGTACTAATGTTTCTTTGTCCGACCGCTTTCCGCTTTTCTTTAAGCCATTATCTCAGATTAAAAAAAATAATTCTAACTGAATGTCTAGTTTTTTATGACTGTATCTCTCTCTCTCTCTCTCTCTCTCTCTCTCTATATATATATATATATATATATATATGAGAATGTTTTTTTTTATTTTCCAAATACCCACCCCACATACACGTTTTATACGCATATATTGCACACTAGAATGCTTCCTTAGGGATGTTTGTTCTGGTGTCATAGAACGTTTCTAGCCTCCATTGTATCTGATTTCACTCTCATGGGCCCAGCCGAAAGCGATCATTTCTCGACTAACATTCTGGCATAGCTTTCACGGGATTGGATTGCAAGGATTGGAATACACACACACACACACACATACACTATCTAATTCATTGCTGTATATATATATATATATATATATATATATATATATACACACTACCGGCCATAATTATTAGGCCACCCTAGTGTTTTAAAAAACTGTTGTATTTCATACTATTTTTTAATATTTATTGCCAAGTGAATAATTGTAAATGAAAATAGAATGGTTCTTTTGTTAATATTGCAAAATAACTTGTGCATCAAATAAATTTATAAATATTTAATAATTACCTATATTGCAGTTTCATCAATGAAAGAATAAAGAAAATTTAGGGTGATTCGGACGAGTTCATCTTCGCTTCCTTGCCTTGTAAAATTTTGCAAAGTAATAATAACAAAAAAAACATTTAATTTTCATTTGGTAATAAATATTAAAAATAGTATGAAATACATAATTCCTTTTTAAAAAAAACTGGGGTGACCTAATAATTATGGCCGGTCGTGTATATAAGAACGACATGTTTACCACTTAATTGCTACCCAGGTTTCAACCTACCGGTCTCCTCATGAAGCCGGTATGGTTGAAATCTAGGTAGCAAGTAAGTTGTGAACATTTCGTTCTTTAATATATTGTTGGATCTGCATATTCACTTCTTATAATTGTGCATATGTTTTGGTTTAACTTATTCCAGTTAAGGAAATTTTCCCTCATATGAAAGCCGTTTAAGTTTTTTTTTTTTTTTTAATCGTATCACCCCGAGCAAGGCGGTAACGCCACTTATGTGCAGGGGGCTATGTAATAGTGAAAAGATTAGAAAAGATAAAGCCGGAAACCATATCCTAAACAGGGAACAAGGGATGAGCCTCTTAACCTATTCAATAGACATGGGTGGAGTGTGAACCGGGCGATAGATAGATCTATCTACTCAATGAAGTTGCCTAACACCTGAACATTAGTAAAAAAGTATTTTGCCGATACTGTGCATATGACCATGCAAGGGCAAGGTTTTCGTTAATAATAAAAACATTTGAAAAAAAGTTTTTATTATTAACGTGGTTAACATATTATTGTATATATCTGTGTCGTGGCTCATACCATGTGACATCCGGTTGCCCGGATGTATAAAACACAATGTGCGCTTAGAACGGTGAGTGTTGTCATTATCACGGACTTTGAGAAGTTACACCTACTACTGCGAGAGACTGTAAATATTGTATATACATCTTGGTTGTACCACTCTGTTAATAAAGTACTTTAGCTACATTTCTCAGTGTATCTCTTCAATCCAGGATACAACAATATTACTATATAAAATATATTGTAGAACTGGTATATTGACCTTGACTTGCATAAAAATGCGTATGCTGTTGGCACACTGAATGATTTTAAATCTCTAAATCGGCACATTGTATAAAATGTTTCCGACCCTTGGTATAGATACTATACTTGTGTCTATCGCTATACCTAATTCTACGACTACTCTGTTGAAGAACTGTTTAGGGCCTAACAGTCCTCCCGAGATCTTTTCTCTAGTTAAAGAAAACTGATTTTGCTCTTCTTTCGGCTTTTAGTTCAGCTTATTCCTGGGAGAAAACTTTCTCTCACATGAAAGTAGTGTTAAGTCCACAACGAAGTTGCCCAACACCTGAACATTTGGAAAATTGTGTAAAATTCAAAGTAACAAAATATGTTGCCGATATTGAGCAATTGGCTAAGACCATGCAAGGGCAAGGCTTCCATTAATAATAAAATCTTTAAAAATTTCTGAAAACAGTTTATTTCTGTTCATGTGTTATACATATTGAATATATTACTATATAAAAAAAATACTAGCATCATAGCCCGGTGTTGCCCGTGCAACTCAGAACATTTTAAATTTTTTCAGCGGGTGAAACAAATACGTTTAAAATCGCTGCAGACACTTAAAATATAATCTATATATATATAAGGCAATCTGTGAGTCTGTGTGTGACGGTTTTCTATGTACGCTTACATTTATTTAATATTTCTTTTGTATCAAAATTACGGGGGAAAATATTCACACTGCTTTGTTGACCAAATGAATTTTTAAAAGGTCGGAATAAAAATTAAATATAAAGGCTTTTTTTTCCTTTTTTTAATAAAAATATTTTAGTCGCGGTTGACACGTATGATTTGATTTCTGTGACGTAATCTAGCAGCCATCTTAGATCTTAGATGTTTTACGGAGCAAATGTAAACAATCGGCTCTATTGGCCAAAAAGTGCGAAAGGGAAAATTGCTGAATTTAAACTCAAAAAGTATGCGTCGACCTGGCTTTCCTGTAGATATGTGTCCCTGGAAAGTTTGAATGGCGTAGCTTAAAAAATGTAGGCGTGCATAGAGAACAGTGACACACAGACTCACAGATTGCCTTATATATATATATTGTAGAACAGGTATATTGACCTTGACTTGTATAAAAATACCTATGTTCTTTTTGGGACACTGAATAATTTTAAAACCTAAAATCAGCACGTTGTTAGCACAAGGTTGCCGACTCCTGTTCTTTTAGAGGGGGCGATCCCTTGTGCCGAAAACAATAACACGGGTTGACTCAAGCCGTGTGTATTAAACTGGGTAGACGGGATCCTTGGGGAGCCGTCGATGGTTTTGCTAGCTCGAAGTCACTAGTCAGCGTGACCGAGGATTTGAGCCTACTGAACTTGTTATTTACGCCCAACATAGTTGCAATGTAGACCACATGTGGGCTGTGTGGGTGTTGAATAAACACAAATATGTTTGTAAAAAAAACAAAAAAAAACAAACAAAAAATTCCCTAAGAGCACACACATTTTTAAAAGATAACGCTCTTCGTTACGTGTGAGCTGTACGTGTGAGTACAAGTTTTTGTATTTCTTTAAGGCATGGACTATCTCTTCCCTGAGTCTATCGAAAACTTTTCCAATCAAACTGAGGGCTGCAGCTACAACTAGAATTATTAATGTCCTCATGTGCCTCACTTTTGAGATTTCCACTTCTATCTACTAGTATTTTGATGTTTTTTTTTTTTTGTTTTTTTGAAGATCTTCAAAGATTCCTTACAATCTGATGGGACTGCTAAATCAATAAGAAAATACATTCTGTTTTTAGAGGTATTTCATTACGATATCTGGGCGATTGGCTTTGATTGTTGTGTGTGTGTGCGTGTTGTAATCCATAAAATTATTATAAGTTCTATCTATGTAACCGGGTCTGGATGATATGATTATCTGTTTCTTGCAGTTTTCTTCCTGCAAAAAAAAAAAAATTATCGTTTCACTCCCAAGCAAGGTGGTATTGCCACTAGTGCACAGGGGTCTACATAAGAGAAGAGTGAAAGTTTATGCCGGGGGAGAGCGGAAGAGAAAGACAAACTGGTTACAGGGAGTGTCGGAGAAAGGGCAAGAAAAGGATGGGAATACCGGTGTGAAGACAGTTGCCAGAGTAGAGTGAAAAAGGAAAAGAACAAGATAGACGGGGTGATGAGGAAAGGATGAGAGAAGGACTGGAGTCAGGTGGATAATAGATGGGAATTGACATTGCATTCAAATTCTTGCAGATTGCAGCCGCCAGGGAAGCAATTATACGCAAGGGGGTTCCACAGATGGGAAGTGCGAGAAAAGAAGCGGATGGAGTAGAAGTAGAGGCTGCATTTGGTTGAATTAACTGTAAAAGGGTGAGTCCTGATTGCCAGTCTGGTTGCTCGAAAAGATTCTTGTGGAGGGGGCATCAGTGAGTTAAGCTCGTCGGAGTAGAAGTCGTGAAAATATTTGTAGAATAGACAGTGGAAAGCAACATTTCGCCGGTGAGAAAGTGAGAAGGAGTCGAGCTGCCAGGTCGGGACCAATCACTACATATAATCTATATATAGCTTGTCGAGAACCCTGAGATGAATAGCAGGGGCGACCAACCAGATATCACGACAGTATTCAATGCTTATTCAGTTGCATATTTTCCAGTGCAGATATTGGCTACTCTATCATGCGGAGTTTTATTTGCGGTGGGTGCTAACATTGTACAACCTGATACGAAATGGCCAATGGTTTCTTGATATTTTTAACAGAATCTGTATTTTAGAGTGTCTAGCCGTACATTATTTGTTTATTCAATTACTTTCACTTAAAATTTTATATCTTTTTCTCGCGTTCTTGTCTATTTATGTTTTCTAAAATATCACATATATATATATATATATATATATATATATATTAATGAGGGAGAGAGAGAGAGCGATGGATGAATTGTCGTCTAAATGTATTTTTCTAAAATATCACATTATATATGAGAGAGAGAGAGAGAGTGTGTGAGAGAGCGATGGATGAATTGTCGTCTAAATGTATTTATTTTTTCTAAAATATCACATATATCTATGAGGGAGAGAGAGAGAGCGATGGATGAATTGTCGTCTAAATGTATTTATTTTTTCTAAAATATCACATATATCTATGAGGGAGAGAGAGAGAGAGCGATGGATGAATTGTCGTCTAAATGTATTTATTTTTAAAAAATATCACATTATATATATATATATATATATATATATATATATGAGGGAGAGAGAGACAGCGCGATGGATGAATTGTCGTCTAAATGTATTTTTTCTAAAATATCACATTATATATATATATATATATATATATATATATATATATATATATGAGGGAGAGAGAGAGAGAGACTGATGGATGAAATGTCGTCTAAATAACGCAAAAAAAAAATATCACTGACATCTCATTTTAACAGATATATTTTTTACCAAAATTACATAAAAATATTTTGAAAGACTAAAATGATTAATTAAAATCGCCATTTGTTTCTACCACAGCCTCCAGACGACTTAGGAATCATCTGCATCTCTTCTGGGTGGTCTCCTTGTTTAAGTCTATGAACGTTGTCATGATCTTTGCCTTCAGTTCATCTTTGGTGTGACAAGTTTTGTTGATCTCTCGCTCAACTTCGTCCCCACACATAATAATCCAGGTGGCCCGAAATAAAGGTTGATGTGGTTGTAGAAATTGTCTGACAGCCATGACTGGGTTCTCTTGTTTGTGTGGCATGGTGCAGAGTACTGTTGCCAGACAGTCTTCTAGCAGGCACACTTTTGACCCAGGCAGCAGTACATTCTCAAGGCATTTGATGTTGACCGTCCGTGTTGAGGCTGAGGCTCTCACCAATAAATTAAGGAGTTCTTTTCTTATCAGAACGATCAGAGTGATTTTACCGAGCTGCTGTACCTTCGTAATCACCATTAGACTCATCCAACTCTTTCCAAAACCTCTGCACTGTCCTCAGATGGACACCAAACTCTGAAATGTTCTTCTTTCAGCTTCCACCGCGAATGTCAAGCATTACGATATGCCGTTTCTAAATTTCTGGCAAAGTTATTAACCATCACAGACATTCGCTCCATTAGCATGAATCAGGCTAGTATTCCCTGAAAGCAAAACACTGCACCTCCTCGGCTTAACTCTCACAACAGACCTCAAGTGGAATGACTATATAGAATCCCTAGGTAAATCCACTGCTAAGAAGGTCGATTCTCTGTGCAGGGCCAGGAAGTATTTTCCACCTGAAACAATCCTGCACATATATAAATCTACTATCACAACGTGCATTCAATACTGCTGCCATATCTGGTCGGGTGCTCCTGCTATCTACCTAGGTGTCCTTGACAAAATCCAACAGAGAATTTGTAATGTGATCGATCCCGACTTGGCAGCTCAGATACAATCACTTTCTCACTCAATGTGGCTTCCCTGTGTCTCTTCTACAAATACTTTCACGGCTTCTGCTCTGATGAACTTAGCTCACTGGTGCCCACTATATATGAATTTACTCGAGCTACTAGACTATCAACTAGGTCCCACACTTTTACTAAATTGTAAACACAAATTTTACTCCAGCAGCTTCTTTTCTCGCACTTCCCGCCTGTGGAATTCCCTTCCATTTACTTACTTTCTCGATAGCTACACTCTCCAAGAATTTAAATGTAAAGTCAATAGTCATCTCCTATCTCACTAACCTGCATCCTCTCTCTCATGCTCCTTTCTCCGCCCACTCTACTCTCATCAGTATTCTCATCCTTCTCTTACCTTCTTCCTGACACCCCCTGTAACTTGTCTCTCTTTCCCCATAACTTTCCTCCTGCACAACAGTGGCAGTAATAGTGACAGTAAAATGCCTTGCTTAGGGCGATATGATTATAAAAAAAATTCTATACATTTATATTCCAGAGAATGTAAATAAATCTAAAAGACATGCATGTTTAGCTAATCAGTATTTCATTGACTGACTGATTCGTTTTCTACAGCTTATTAACAGACAAGAAATAATGTTGATATAAAGTGGGGGATCAATTTTATATTACAATCAATACATAAATTGATCCTTCACTTTATGGCCACAGTCATCTTTCTCTTACCCACTTTCTGACACCCTCTAAAATCTGTCACTCTTTCTCATAACTTTCCTCCTATGTAACCCCCTGCAAAACAGTAGCGATAACATGCCTTGCTTGGGACGATATGATTATATATATATATAAAAAAAAGTTAATTTCGTCATTGTGGTCTTTTTTTTCTTAGACGGTGCCCAACTGACACTACTATACTGTACAGTCGGCAAAAAAGCAAGATGTACGAAATTAAAAGTATAAAATGGCAACAATTTACCCATTGCACCCTCTAATATTGTTTAAAATTCACCGTATTATTTTCTGAAACTTTATTTGGTGAACATTGGCTGCCTTAAAGGGCAATTGATCTGATTTGGAACAAATATTACTTTTAGTTTGAAACATCGCAGAAAAACGTTTTTGAAACTGAGGTCGATGTTTTAATGAGGTGTTGACAACTTTCTCGCGAAAGTGAATTCGTTCTAAATACTAAGTGGGACATAAGAATTTATTGACGAATGCAATGTAATAACCTTTTTTAATATTTTTTTCTTAAATGAGCAGTAAGCAGTCTGATATGTTATTGTATTTTACGTTAGTCAGTTAAGTGCCATAAAAATCTTTTGACAGTCCCGAAAAAAAAAAAAAACAAAAAAAACTTCTTATTCGCAAAAAATAAAAATTTAAAACTAAAGAAAATACATTGTCAATACTTTTTACAAAAGCACATACAGCCACATCTCTCTTTCGCTCGCTATCTATTTATCTCATATATATATATATATATATATATATATATATATAGATTAATTGTTTAATTAGTTTCTGGTCATAATAAGGTTAGACCATTGCACATTTGTATTAAAAAGTGTTCAATACAATTATATTGTAGAACTTTAGAATATTTCCCATAACTCGTTTACAAATTGAATAAATATATATATATATATATATATATATATATTCAAGTCAACATCAGGTAGTTATTGACCTTTTTTATATTTACACACGCTCGCTACTTAATGTTGAACATTTTAACCCATAAATATAGCATAATTTAAAACTATATTTTTATCATACATACATACATACACACACACACACACACACACACACCCACAATTATATAGAGAGAAAGAGAAGATCGGAGAAGTGAATTCGAATTTTAATGGTGTTCGTTACATTCACTAATTAAAAATACCGTTGAAAATGTTATGATTCCACATCAATTCCCCATCTATGGGTTAAATAATGACTTTATTTTTTTGTAAAATCTTTGATGAAATATTCTCTCGCACCCCAACAACAAGACAACGAATCATTCTTACAGTCCCAAATATTTTTGGCTTTAAATAACCAGGCAGCTGATAAGCCGTAAAAAATAGAAAAACAAATCACCAAATAACCACCTACATGCATGCTGTTAAAACTGTTCAGTTTCTTACTTTCTAACTACTGAAACTAGACCCCCAACTTTTTTGTTCAGTGGAGCAGTTCCTTTGTAAAGTAACAGGATGGCAAATTGTGTTCAACACTTTTCAACTCTGAAAGTTCCTTTCAGGTTCTCCAGTACAAAGGGAATAATTCCAGGGTTATAGGATCCTTGGTGTATTATATATTAGTCGACTGGAAGGAACATTGATAAGCCAAGAATATAAGCGTTGGATGAATATAGTATTATTGCAAGGAAAGAGATTATGTTCAAAACATTTGTTACATAAAATCTTTTATCATTAGTCGATGGACTTAGGAATAGCTTCATTTTCCTTCATAAGTGAAAAATCTCTTATGATGTTATCAATACATTTCTTCATTTGTCATGCTTTTTTAATATTCTTAACCAATCTATTCCTATATATCTATCTCGGTCTGTTCCTATCTATCTATCTATCTATCTCGGTCTGTTCCTATATATCTATCTATCTATCTCAGTCTGTTCCTATATATCTATCTATCTATCTCAGTCTGTTCCTATATATCTATCTATCTATCTCAGTCTGTTCCTATATATCTATCTATCTATCTCAGTCTGTTCCTATATATCTATCTATCTATCTCAGTCTGTTCCTATATATCTATCTATCTATCTCAGTCTGTTCCCTATATATCTATCTATCTATCTCAGGTCTATTCCTATATATCTATCTATCTATATCTCAGTCTGTTCCTATACTTATCTATCTATCTATCTCAGTCTGTTCCTATATATCTATCTATCTATCTCAGTCTGTTCCTATATATCTATCTATCTATCTCAGTCTGTTCCTATATATCTATCTATCTATCTCAGTCTGTTTCCTATATATCTATCTATCTATCTCAGTCTGTTCCTATATATCTATCTATCTATCTCAGTCTGTTCCTATATATCTATCTATCTATCTCAGTCTGTTCCTATATATCTATCTATCTATCTCAGTCTGTTCCTATATATATATCTATCTATCTCAGTCTGTTCCTATATATCTATCTATCTATCTCAGTCTGTTCCTATATATCTAATCTATCTATCTCAGTCTGTTCCTATATATCAATCTATCTATCTCAGTCTGTTTCCTATATATCAATCTATCTATCTCAAGTCTGTTCCTATATCAATCTATCAGTCTGTTCCTATATAT
>JBBBDQ010000830.1:2465000-2472500 GCA_037127315.1 Ascarosepion bandense
AACTGCTTTTAATATATATATATATATATATATATATATATATATATATATATTAAAGATATTATCATCCGAAGGAAAATAATTTTCGATGAATAATGAATTTTTACATTGATGTTTTTGTTTTTTCTGTTTTTGATTATAATAATTTATAAAGTTTCAAAAACACTTTTTTTTTTCAAAATTTTGTCGTGGTTAGGTTATTTAGTTATTAAGTGAAAACTATCTTTACAAATAAAAAATTGAAAAGTATAATACAAATCATCGCGCAAATAGATTTTTAAAATAAATTTTTTCAAGTGTTTTTGTGTATTAGAATTTTTTTTACGTATGTTATTTGTTTTGTTCCAATAAAATGTCATGTGTTCACCGGTGTGTTCCCATCATAGGAAAAAAATTTGGAAAATTATGTTAATTCTGTTCAACTATACGTAGCTTTTCTACACATCTGGCTGTCATCACACATCAATCACTTACTTCAAATGTCAGAAATATCAGAGCTCCGTAATTAAAAAATAGTTTTATTCTACATTTCATGCTATAAACAAGTAAGACTTGTGTAAATTTGGTTAATTTAGCAAACATAACATTTTTTTTTTTTTTGCAAGTTTTTTTAAAACCGAGAATTAATTTTTGTTTCCAAATGGGTCGGTCACTCAAAAATGGCAGAAGAGTACAATTTTTTTTATTCCAATCAATATAATTTCTGTTTAGAATACACCAGAGTACTTTGCTTACTTCGAAATAGTAAATTTAATCATTTAGATTTCAATGAACGCTAAAATTAAATATTCAAGAAAATTTATCGTGAAAAAGTGGCGGTATCTACCCAAATATGTTGCGGCTTTAAATAACCCACAAAAGGGGTTGATAAGCACAAAAGAACAGATCCATTCAAATCCGGTTAGTTACAAATACTGTTCGTTTATGGGGTCTGGGTTAAAATTAATCTAAATAAATTCTTTTATGCGCCGTGACCTTTCAGGCCGTAAGCGAGCATGGCACTTTTTTTAATCATTTCACCCAAAGCAACGCGGTACCGCCACTGATGTGCAGGGGTCGACATAAGAGAGTTAAAGTTTTAGACAAGAAAAGAGTGAAGACAAAGACGAACCAGCTACAGGGGGTGAAAGAGAAAAGGCAAGAGAAGAAGTGAAGACAGTTACAAAGGTAGGGAGGAAGGAAAAGAACAAGATACACGGGGCGATGTGGAAAGGGCTGGATTTAAGTGGATAAAAGATGGGAGTTGACTTTGCAGCCGTCAGGAAAACAATTATACGGAAGAGAGTTCCACAGGCTGGAAGTGCGAGAAAAGAAGCTGCTACAGTGGAATTGTCGGCTGCATTTGGTTGATCTAACTGCAAAAGGGTAGGACCTTGATGCCAGTCTGGTTGCACAAGTAAATTCTTGTGGAATGGGCACCAGTGACCTAAGTTCTTCGGAGCAGAAGCCATTAAATATTTGTAAAAGAGACAGAGGGAAGCCACACCCCGCCGATGAGAAAGTGGCTGGAGTCAAGCTGCCAGGTCGAGACCAATCACAAGATTTTCCTTTGGAGCCTGTCGAGAACAATGAGATGAACTGCAGGGGCGCCTGACCAGATATGACAACAGTATTTCATGCACGGTCGAATTGTTAATTTGCGCAAGATGGATTCAGGCGGAAAAAAAAACACTTCCTGTCACTTGTTGCAGTTAATATATTTTTTCATGTTATTTTTCCCTAACCCTGCTTTGCCATTCTTTTATTTAAGCCCATCAAGTATGTCACGTGCTGTTTTTCCATGTCTCTGTCTCTCTCTCTCTCTCTCTCTCTGCCCTGTGAGTATTAGATTGTCCAAGCCCTCCTCCTTCCTTATTCTGTCACTCAGTTAATTGCTATATGTGATCTCGAAAGAGACATAACTGATTAGTCAGAAAATTTTCTCACAGTAGGTTGCTATTATTTTCCGCGGTTGCCAACCAAGGCTATAGAACCCAATCTGTCCTGCTATTCAATCCATACCGGGAGGGGGAAGAGATGGATTATTACATTTCATAAGGGTATTTGTGTGTAGGTGGATGAAACGAATTCGACTGGAACTCGAATTTGGATCTCCGATCTCATATTCCGAGCCGATGTCCATTCCACCACAACGCGTCGTGAATATGGCGATAAAGATGAGGACCTTAGTCCGAACAATGTAAATAGTTACAATACGTTATTTTAGAAATTTAGAAAAACTTGATATAATGTCAGAAATGATCATTGAAATTTCTAGGGTATCTGAGAAAAGATGGCTCAGAGAATCTGACTGTCACAGGTTATATTGCAAGGCCGGAGAGTAATAGTGAGTAACCTACCTAACGTGCTTGTGTAAATAGATGGTATTATCGGAAAGAAAACTTACTAGGAGCTAAAAGGATAAGAAGTTGTGGAGAGCCATCATTAAGGAGCACGGTACATGGGAAAATGTAGACTATACATTATCATCCCATCGATCACTATGAAGTTTGGTACTTTGTTTCTCTACGAGATATAATGGAGTCATGTAACCGAGTACTTTCTGTCGCATGGTTGCCCCACCTAGCTTTACTAGTGAGGAGGGTGACTAGATTAAAATTGACACCTGTCGCAGAGCGAGTGAACATTCTTCTGTGATCAACGGCTGCCTTGCACAATGTGGTAGACTGGATCCGTGGCTATCTTTGCAGTCAGTGTAGTGATGGCACCACATCATTGTGCAGGGTGCTTTCTAGATTGAGGTCAACGGCCAGGACGGAGCGTTAAAAAAATCAACGGCCACGTTATGTGACCAAAGCTACTCTTCATGTTAGAGCACGACATCGGTGAGAGGTAGGATCTGCTAGATCTACTCATCCATTCTACGCATGACTGTATACGCCTGAACTGGCCAGGTGCTAAGTTGAGTAGCGAGCTTACAAGCACAACCAATCAGAGGACAGATGCTGATGAAAGTACCCTGGATTATGAAAGTGATTACAAACAGTGGACATCAGTTTGAACCTAGAAGACTTCATGCGTTCCAAATTAAATATTCATTTATTATGGATCAAAATTAATTAATGAATTAATTAATTCTTTGAAGCGCAGAATTTTAGGACCAAATGATGAATGTTGCACAGAAATATTTCTTTTCTAACCTTAGTCTCAAAATGAGTTTTATTCTATGTATATATGTACATATATAAGGGCAGATTCTGATGTAGTATGATAGAAAAACTAATTAATTTCAAGGAAGTATTTAATTAAAAGGTAGGATTTAATTAATTACGCCATTCTACGTAAATTCATGAATAGCAGCATGGACTGTAAACCTCTGTGTTTCTTCATACATTCAGATAAAAAGCTTCGCTTAAAATTGATCCATCCACAAAGCGGATACTAAAACTTCAAAAGTGAAATGAAATTTAATCTACAATGCTTCAAGGAGTTTAAAAGATTATATTCTTTTTTTTTAGCTAATTTATTTTAATCTAGTAAAATTGAATTTCCTAAGGAAGAATTCTGAATTAATTTTCTTGGCTTTTTAGCAATTAATATATTTTGTATTTCCACTTGTATTTGCAAACAAAGTTCTATAGCATCATTTTTCATCGTTTCATCCCTAGCAAGACAATAAAGCCGATAAGACGGACTGCGTGTGAAAAAATATGTAACAAATAAAGCATTAATAAGGAGAGAGAACGCTAACAAAGATGTCGCACAAGTATGGGGTACCCAGTGAGGATCGAACTCACTATTCAGTTGTAACAGGTTCTAGCGAGATAAGCTTGCTAACCATTACACCAAGTCGATTGCTCTATTAATTTTCAAAGCGTAGCTTAGATGTGGCACAAGGTTGAAAGTATGGGGTACCCAATGAGGATCGAACTTACTATTCAGTTGTAACAGGTTCTAGCGAGATAAGCTTGCTAACCATTGCACCAAGTCGATTGCTCTATTAATTTTCAAAGCGTAGCTTAGATGTGGCACAAGGTTGAAAGTATAGGGTACCCAATGAGGATCGAATTTACTATTCAGTTGTAACAGGTTCTAGCGAGATAAGCTTGCTAACCATTGCACCACATCGGGGTACCCAAATCATAAACGAACATGAATTAAGAAGATTTCATTAAAGTGTCAATAGTTATTGACATTGTATTTAAATTATTAAAGATCAAACTTGGTTGGGATAAAAGAGCTGGAAGAGAGTTCCGCAAACGAGAAGTGCGAGACAAAAAATATCAAAATAGCACTTACGGTTATATCTAGCCATTTCAACTATAAAGTGATGAGACCACGTTCTGCGATAGCATTCATGAAATTAAGCTACCAAAGAACAAAGCTCTTCAGAAAAATTACCATGAAAATATTAATAGAAATGTCACTGGTAAACGATGTTATGGTGGGGGTAAACTAACTGAAACTGAGATGCCAGGTCAGGAGCAATAATATTGCAAATTGTTCTTTGTATTTTATTAAGAATCTCGAAATAGGTAGCAGAAGCACCAGATCAGATACAGTAGCAATATTCAATGCATGGATGATTGACTGACTCTAAGATAGATTCTGGCGTGAAATTTGTCGCGCACAATATTTTTCTAGCAACAGATCTAGCAGTTGATTCAATATAATCTTTCCACTTATGCTCATCATACTCGACAACGACTTGGAAGGCATCTATATATATATATATATATATATATATATATATATATATATATATATATAAAAGGCAAGATGTTTGTGTGTGTCTGTCTGTCTATATGTCCTTGATACAAATCCACAATTTTTATCCGATTCTCACCAAACTTTACACAAATATTCTTTAGGCTTTCAGACAAGTCATGGGCCACTTATTTTTCCCGATTTCCTCCTGATATTGGAAATCGATACCGCGATACCCGATCAGGTCTGATCAAAGTCAGGTTTTTAGCCATTTTATTTTAGTTTTTGCTTCGGGTTTGGCTCAAAGTAGGTATAATTGTAGTTCTTAGTCTCAGCCATGATACTATTTACTTAGAGGACTTATTTAATTTTCAAAATTCAGTTTGCTACGGAAAACTTATTTGGCATCGATACTGGAAATCAAAATATATGTACAAGAATATTTTTACTTTGTAAAATTTTACAATTCAGCCAGGAAGCCTATGCTTTGACCAGCCAATAATAAGAATAGACTATCATGGGAAGAGAGTTCAAAAACTAGACACCAGAACAGTTCATTTGATGCACATGTTATTGTGCAGTATTAACAAAATCCGTTCTATTTTAATTTAGAATTATGTACTTGACAATAAATGCTAAAAATAGTATGAAATACATCACTTTTTTTAAAAAACTGGGGTGGCCTTATAATTATGGCCGGTAGTATATATATATATATATATATATATATATATATATATATATATATATATGCTATTAAATATAAGAGACAATGAATGTCTATAATGTTTAATCATGAGCCGTTCTAAACGTCGTATTTTTGCTTTAATTTCAGTTGAAAATAAAGACAAAAATTCTCCAACATTTGGATAATTATTTATTGGTTTTCTTCTAAGCTTTCGGCTCACATGAGCCATCTTCAGAGAGGTAGTTTAAACTGAAATATTATAAAATCGACCATCACCGACGATTTTCTTTTGTGTTGACATAAAACTCCGCTTGGCAACGGCAATAGTTACCAAAAATAATAAACGCAGTTCTTAAGTTTGCGATGCGGTTTTATGACGTCACACCGCGGGATAGCGCGAAATGACAACAAAACCATGTAGTCAAATGCAATGTAATATGTTATTTCCTGTTTTAAAGTTGATTTTATTGAGTGTTGGTTGTTTTGATTTGATGTATATGGCCTCCAATATCTGCAGGTTCCTCTTACTGTGTGTATGAGTAAGGATCACCGTATTGTTGACCAAAACCTGTCTGATATTACCTACATGTTTATGTTTTTCAGAGAAATGTTGTTTAATAGTACTCTGATCAGAAAGATGACATATAAGTATACGGGAGAGCGTGGTTGTGGTAAAACCAATATATGTACTAGGTTTTTGAGTAGTATCAGGAAACAATTGACATCATTATCCGTGATGTATATAACCATGATACTCTCCCATCAATCAATATTAAACCCACTATATTAAAAAAAACTATTATTAGCATGCACCACACAAGTACTCTTTCACGATCCCTTAGGCAATATTTATACACAAATAGATGGTATTGCGATGGGATCTCCTTTCATTGTCTCTTATATTTAATAGCATATGTCTAGAAAATTACTTGCTGCCTCGATATACTAAATATATATATATATATATATATATATATATATATATATATATACTCACGGTTAGAGTGGTTACAACGCTTGCTTTCTGACTATGGAGCCTGGGTTAGAATTTCACCATAATCAATCTGTCAAAAAGGTGACATCATGATGTTATCTGGAGGAGGCTATCCCAGTGTGCGGTAAAAGTGCCTGATAAACTGTGAGTGAAAATCGGTAGACGCTTTCCTGTAAGGTGTCTCCTATTGTTGTGCTAGCTGGAACTCATAATTCATCGAGACTGAGCACTTTTGCGTATCTCGCCTTGGTCAAACTGTTTTGTTTTGTTTTTTTTTGCAGGATACCATGCTCTCTCACATCAACTGTAATGAAGTTCCTCTCAGCATAGTTGCCGGATAAATGTGAGCTTAGTGGGTGTTAGTGTATATTGTATTGAACAAGCACAAATGTGCCTCAGAAGGCGTCTGCAATGGGGATTAGCTCGCCGCCTTTGACGAAATATGAGTGGCCAGACATATAATCTCTGTGTATGTGTATGTGTGTATATATATATATATATATAGGAAAAACTACTTAAGTTTAAAAATGTATTTTTTGACAGTATTTATTTATTTCTATTATCATATTTATATGTTATATATATATGTATATATATATATATATATATGCATATAAAAGTAATATACATATGTACATCTAAATATGTGTGTATATATATGTGTATATATGCATATAGGTATGTATTTATGTATATATATATATGTATATATGCATATAGGTATGTATATATATGTGTATTTGTATATGTATATATGCATGCATACATATAATTTAATGTGTATGCGTATATGAATTGGATATGTTTAAAAAATATATATGTATGTGTAATTGTGTGTATATATATATATATATATATATATACATACATATGTGTGTGTGTATGTACATACATATATTTATATGTCTGTTTATGTATATAAATATGTGTAATTGTATTAGTACATATATATGTGCATATACACATGTATGTGTAGATATTTATATGTGTAAACCTATAGTTGTGTGTATATATATATATATATATATATATATATACACATATAGGTATGCGTATATATGTATAAATAAGTGTGTAGAAGTATAGATATCTATTTATATTGATGTAAATGTAATATATATATATATATATATATATATAGGTAATAGGCATGAATTTCAGAAAACTGTAA
>JBBBDQ010000830.1:2477500-2522500 GCA_037127315.1 Ascarosepion bandense
GTCGGGACCGGATAAAATGTTCTCTCATATCCGGGTTTGGTCTATTTTCTATACATTACCATAGGCTCTAATTTGGGATCAGATAAAATCTTTTTTATATCCGTGTCTCTTATATCCGGGTTATACTGAAATGGTGTTCTGAGTCCCTGTCTTTTTTTTTAGTTTAATGTCACCATTTTCTCTTTTAACTTCTTTATAAAGCAAAATTCCTTTATTAATCTTGTCATCAACTCCTAAATAGACATATTTTTAGTATCTCCAGTGTATCCCCTAATCGTATCTCAATCAATTTTTGATTTATCAATTCTGGATTAATAACTGCCCATAAACTATAAATCCAAGAGGAAGGCATTAGCAAGGGATGATCCAAGATTAGATGAGATATCTCTCTATCTTGCGTCTTTCTTTAGACCAGGGGTTTTCATACTGTGGTCCGCGGACCACAGGGGGTTCGCAAGGATAAGATAGGGGGTCCGTAAATTAACTCATCACGTGAAATTCAAGCTATAAATTTTCAATGTCTTGGTATTTATTTTTACTTATTAATGTTATCAAATGACAAAAGCTTGCACTATCGCCCATTACATGTCAACGTTATTTATACAAAAAATTGTTTTACACATGCAAGAGCTTGATGTTCAAATTTAGTTTTTTTTTCAGGTTGCAAGTGTCGCACATGGATAAATTTTTAATAAAGGGGTCCGTAAGTCAAAAAGTTTGAAAACCCCTGCTTGAGACATTGTAAAAACGTTTGAAAAAATATTGCTCTTGGTAATAATAATAAATTACAATTTGCAATTGATTATATATATAAATACAAAGAAAACGCAGGCTGATATAATGGTGAAAAGGCAAATAATCACCCACAAAATTTAAATCATGGTCATTAAAAATAAAATGTGAAACTAATGTTTTACTTTTCATTTTTTCACTGAAAAAAAATGTATACAGTCTTATATCGCTTAAAATAAATTAATCATGTTTATGATTTTTGAATGTTTTTACTGAATTGTTGAAATATAAAAATATAAAATTGAACAATTTACCCATATATATATATATATATATATATATATATATGGGTAAATTGTTTCAATTTTATATTTTTAATAACTGATTTTACCGTTAACCGTTTTTTTCTTTTTAAGAACGCTCATGAAAAAAAAACCCGTTAAAATCAGTTATTAAAAAAAAATCACCTGAAGACACTACTCATAGTAGAAACCTGGGTAGCGAAATACTTCGTTTAAAAATGGATAATATTCAAAAGTTCAACAATTGTATCGAACACTTTTTAATACAAATGTGTACTGGTCTAACCCTATGATCAAAAACTAAGTATTAAACAATCAATATATAAAAAATTTCTTGTATATTGATGTCTGAATGCATTAGAAATTGTGCAAATATTAAATTAGCTGATTTTATTCATTTATTGTTCATCTGGAAAACAATGGTTCGTTTCTTTTCTACTTTTTCTCTTCTTCCAGTTCTGAATCGAATTGTTGTTGTTTGTGTCGATTATCGGCCGAAAATAAATTCCACCAAAACTTTTCTTTATTTAATTTCTTAGTTAACTTTCTATTTTCTTTCTTCCATTTTTGTCAGGCATTTTCCTCCAAATTTATGGTTTATTTTAATTGTTTAAAATCAAAAAGATATTTCGCATCTTCTATGATATTTGGTCATGGGCATGACGATAAACTGCATCCGTTTTACATTAAATAACCCACAGAGGTTGATATACCGTCAAACAAAAACTCAAACTCTATGATATTTATTTTTTATTTATTTACCTTTGCGGATCTACAACTGGCAGACTTGCTTATCGTTTTCGTCTATCTTGGCAGACTTGCTGAGTTGCCTCTCTCCCCGTCAGGCGACCACAGCCGACAAGTCGACTAATTGTTAGAGCTTGCCGATTTGTGGGCTTTCTAACGTTTGGTTAGCCTTTCACAACCGACTTCACATCCTTCCAAATTGTCTACGTCTCGGTCCACCTATCCATATTCACTCACATGCTTGGCTACCAAAACATATCAACTTACCAAAGCGTTCTGTTTATCAGTCAGCTGAATTCAGTCTGCTTTCTTCCTATTTAAAAAAAAAAACTTGTCTTTCTACCTCACAATCTACCAACCAGTTCGCATGACTCTGTACCTACACCTCCAATGTTTTATTTTATTATTTTCCTTTATTATAAATTAATTACAAGCGATTTACGTAACCGCAGATATTACGGGTTGCATTATTAAATAAAAACAGGTCAAAACTGTCATTCTTTCTAATAATATATATTTAGTGACACAACAACGTATATTTAAAAAGCGGTAGAGTTGCATTGCACAAAGAAATAATTTTCTTTTTATTTCTGAATTGATTTTTCTTTTCATATTACCATAGTTTAAACACTACAAACCATGAAGAGCTTCTTTTTTTTTTCTTGAAATAAATTTCATTAAATTTAATAGCCAAGTTTACTATGTACAATTATTGACCCCCAACGGAAAACAAAGCAAATTCATACGACTTAAGTTCTTAAAATGTAAAATAAATTATATCCGTTGTCTGAATTTTTCTTTCTTCTTCCTCTCGATTATTTACAGTACGGTTCATCCAGTACAAGGCCACTCGAGGTAGCGGGTTAGATTAAAGGGCAGTTTATATGAATAAAATGGGGAGCGGTTGATTGTAGTGATCGGGGAAACATAATCTTGGGAGCCAGTTACACAGGGTAGTGGTTCGCGGAAGAAGCTGTTTTAGTGGAACTTACTTTTCGCCGATAGAATACGGAGGGAATGTTAGTGGTTTGCTACTGTGTAAATTAAAATGGTGGGTCCTAGACGTGACGGTCAGATCTGGTGGAACCAGGTGGTGCAGTTCGTTCGAGCACTTTACATGGTAGCAGCGATAGAGCAGTGAGAAACTGGCTATATCCTGCCTGTGTGAGAGAGAGGTTGGGGTCTGGAAAATAATTCTTCTCCATCAAGGTCACTGAATGTTTCTTTTTTCTTGGCTCAGAACCACTGATCTACTGTGGTGCGTTTAGACGACCACACTCTACACAATTTCTTTCCAAACACTGGCATAATCAACAAAAGTAAGCGATAACGCTATAACTTAGTGTCTATGCGCGACAGGGTTATTTTACAGTATGGATCACCCTTTAAAAGACCTGGAGGCCACTCGAGGTAGTTTTATTTTAAGCGCTAGTTTATAGGAACAAGAGGGGAAGATTATGGTTGACTCTAGCCGTGAACTTATCAAGATTGTGGTGATCGAGGGAAAATTTGTCGAGTTTGTTACATATTGCCGTGGTTCGATGGAAGAACCGTTTTGGGTGGAACTTCTCACCGATAGAATACAGAGAGAATACTACTTGAGGTCATCTGAGGCCCAATATCCTCTTAAAGCACTAAGCTCCTCGAGGGGACATCCGTTCAACGCGACTCAGATTAGAAACCCACTCCTTAACCAATCATTTTATTAATTTTTGTTTTTAAGTAAGCACACTTAATCCCTTTTAAAACGTTCGAAATTTTGGTAAAAATCTTTTGATTTTAGTTAGCTCGTAATCAAATCGTTACGAGAGTTTACAATGGAAAACATTACTCTGTTTTTTTTTTGTTTTTGTTTTTGTTTTTTTGTGACAAACACATTAATTTGGAAATTCTTGCAAAAATAAAATACTTGTCGTATTTTAATGAAACTTTTAGAAATTATTCTCAAATAAATAAAATTTTAGAAATTATTGCTTTTAAAAAATCTTGGTAAAAATATTTTTTTTTTTTTACATCTGTTACCCCATATTCACGTAAAGGTCTGAAGAAAAAAAATTCGATTAATGATAAAATTTTAAAAGAAATTTTTTAATTTTTTTTTATTATAATACTTATAAATATATAATAATTTATAAATTCCACAAATATTTTTTTAATACTTAAAAGATGTGTTGTCATTAGTTTATTGACTTATTAATTGAAGATTTTATTTACTAATCGAAAATTAAAAAAAAATTAATATAAATCGTTGTACATTCGGATTTTTAGAATAATTTTTTTTGTTTGTTTGTTTTGTGTATCTAAAGCCTTTTTATGGTAATTTCTATGTGTACATTAAAGGTGTTTCACGGTTTCTTACCTTAGAGGAACATAATTGTACAATTACGTCACTTGTGATCGCCATACACTTATCTCATATTTGTCGACCTGGGATCACATTTCAAATACGGGGGAAAGGTCAGAAAGTTCAACTCTGTGTTTAAAAAATAGTTTTGTCCTAAATTTAAGGCTTTAAATAAGTAATACTTATGCAAATCAGATAAACTTAACTTTAAAATTGTTAATTTTTCATAAATAATGTGTCACAGATGTATATTTTATTTTTGAAAAATTTTTAAAACCTAGTATTAACTATTCTTTACAAATGTATCGATCGTTCAAAAATGGCCGAACATTTGAAAAACTTAAAAAATATTGAAAAAAATTAAATTCTAATCAATATACATTCTGTTTTGAAATACTCCAAAGTATTTTGATTACTGGAAATAGTAAATTTATTCATTTAGCTTTCAATTAAACAAGACTAAAATAAGTTTCAAGAAAATTTTTTATTTCTAAAAATTCAATTTAAAAGTTAGTTATAAGTAACACTTACCGAACTTTGAAAGATATATCCATTAGTTTATACCACTATTATATATTGATAAAAAAAACAAAAAAACAACAAATTAAAATCTCTCACTCCCAATTTCCACATGTCTCCGCATAGAGTGCCTAGTCTGATTGACTTTTACTAACGGGTTGAATCCTCACTGGTTACCCCATTAAAATTTACTCATTAAGAAACCCTTGTCTTAAAATCAACTCACCTAACACAGCGTGTAGATAATGGTTAACGAGCCGAGCTTGGTTAATCATTATCATTTAGTATTGAATTCAATCATCACTAAGTGTCCTACACAAACATCAAATAACCTCGATCACTGTAAATGACCAACCAACAAATAATCAGCAAAGGTTAATGAATAACGAAGCGAATCTGGTAGACTATTACACCTGTGGATCGGTTTCGATCCTCAGTGATTGCTCCATACAAAGTTTTATATTAACTTAGTGAATAAGTCGTAAAATCAACAAAGCTGAGTCGCTCTCTCTCGCATCTTAAGATAATAAAATAACAAAAATAAAGGTAATTAAACTAAATAAACTTAAGCATTAACCTAAAACTATTACTTCTCTGTGGTGCAGTGGATATCGACTCGGAACGAGAAATCTGAGAGCCGAGTTCGAATTCCAGTTGAATTAATTGTATTCACTTACGCGCAAATACCTTTGAGAAAGGTGTTAATCCGTCTCTTCTTACGAGTTATGGGCCAAATAACAGCGCAGATTGGTTTCTGTAGTCTTGGTTGGCAACCATAAGGTAATGACAACCAAGTGCGGGAAAATCTTCTGCTCAGTCAGTCATGTCTCTTTTGAGACATGATCGCCCAAGCGTATATCATGTATGGCACTTAACTGACTGACTGAATATAATAGTCGAAAACATGATTAAGGCATCTACTGGACGTAAATTGGGGGATCAGTTTCATATTGTGTTAAAGTAATAAACTGATCCCCCACTAATTACTACTTAATGATATAATATATCTCTTCCCTTTCTAGCTATGAGTCAAATAACAGGATAGATTGGGTTCTATAGACTTGGCTGGCAACCATTCTACCGCAGAAAGTAATGGCAACCTACTGCGGGATAATCTTCTGCCCAATCATTCATGTCTCTTTCGAGACATGATCGCCCAAGCGTGTATCATGTATGGTTTAAAGTGCTCGATATCAGGGATAGAGCGCCTGTAAATATTTTTTTAATCATATCGCCCCAAGCAAGGCAATTTTACTGCCACTGTTGCGCAAGGGGTTATATAGGAGGAAAGTTATGAGAAAGAGGGGTAGGTTATAGGGGATGTCAGGAGGAGGGTAATAGACAGTCAGAAATAGCGGTATAATAGGGGTGAAGTGGATGGAGAAAAAGAGCTTGAGAGAAAGGATGTCGGTTAGTGAGATAAGAGATGTCTAAAAGGAGATGTCATTTAAATTCCTGGAGATTGTAGCTATCGGGGAAGCAAGTATATGGAAGGGAATTTCACAGGCGGGAAGTGCGAGAAAAGAAGCTATTAGAGTAGAAATTGCAGTTACATTTTATCGGTTTCACTGTAAAAGAGTGGGACCTGGTTGCTAGTTTAGTAGCTCGTGTAAATTCATACATAGGGAGCACCAGTGAGCTAAGATCTTTGGAGCAGAAGCCGTGAAAGTATTTGTAGAAGTGGCACAGGGAAGCTACGTCACACCGGTGAGAGAGCGACTGTAACCGGGATGCCAAGTCGGTATCGATCACATTACAGATTCTTCGTTGGATTTTGTCAAGAACTCCGAGATGAATAGCAGGGGCACCTGACTAGATATACAATACACGGGCGGATATATTTTTATTTTATTTTATTTTATTCAAATAATACTTGCTTCTGTTGTTTTTTTATGCCAGTTATGTTAAGGTATTGACTGATTTTTTTCCAGGTCGTATGAATTGTGTATAAAAATATTTTAAGCATTAAAATTGAATTTGCAACTTGTTAAAGCGAAGTCTTTGTTTACTCAGGCTCTAAGCTCAACCCACTTCAGCTAAATATTTATTGAAATGCCTCTACGTTTCACTCATTTTCTCTTCCCAGGGTACATCTGGCGCAAGCAGCTAACACAAAAATAAAATAAACCTAATCTCACAATGAATACGCGCCTTGTTTCGTACCTCAGTAACGGTGACACCGTCTCTGTGTAAATTAATCTTCCTGAATAACTGTTTGTGTAACACAAGGTGTAATTTTAATGAAAAATCAAATCTTTTCATATCTGTCTAGGAAAAGTAAAAATGTAAGCTGTTTGCTATTGTGAACCTGAATAAACGACTTTTTCTGTGCATGCTGTGTGTGTGTGTGTATATATATATATATATATATATATATACTAGCAGTATAGCCAGGCGTTGCTCGGGTGTAATTAAAATATATTATCGATTTTCTGCACTATTGTAAGAACTGCAACCTTGAAACTTCTTAATATCGTTTCTTAGGTCTTTGTCTATGAGTGGATAAAATTTGATCAAAATATACTATATTTTATAGATATATATATATGTATATATATGTGTGTGTGTGTGTGTGTGTATATATATATGTGTATATGTGTGTGTGTATATATATATATATATATATATACACATAATATAGTATATTTTAATCAAATTTGATACACTCATAGACAAAAACATATGAAACGATATTAAGAAGTTTCAAGGTTGCAGTTCTTACAATAATGCAGAAAATCAATATATATATATATATATATATATATATATATATTATCGATTTTCTGCATATATATATATATATATATATTATATGGAGGAGCGATTTACTATAACGTTGTATGAAAAACTGACCGCCCCCTAAAATTCTTTAAATATTCAAATTTTTCGAAATTTTTTTTCAGTCGGAAAGTTTAGGGTGTAATTGATAAGATTGCATGGAAAAACGTAAAAAAAAAAAAAAGAAAAATGAAAAACAACAGATTTAAAGGTGGTGGTCGTCTTCTTCAGGTGCTCTCTTTTATAGTTAGATTGTTCCTGTTGTCTGTTGTCGCCTAATCAGTGATGCATCATCCACATAAGACAGGCTTCCAAGTTCAAAACCAACCAAAACCTGCTTCTTAATTGATATTTGTTCAATCTATAAACAAGCCAAGATTTTTGATGAAAACAAATAGAAAAAAAAATAGATGAAATCTACAAGTAGTCTGCCTACAATAACATTTGTCTATATTTCTGAGATGGGGTAGTATTTTCACTATTTACATAAGTCGGACTATTGTCCTCATGTTTGTTGCCATTTGTACGACGTTTCGATCGTTGTACGCTCTAGCCTTCTTCAGGTGTTAGGAATTTCGAGCCCAACCCTTTATTATAATCACTGAGGTATATGAACTCCATTCCTTACGTAGTAGTCCCTCTTTTGGAAGTTATGAGTTATTTCCCTGTAACCCTGTAATTTACTTGTTCACCACTGCTGTAGCCTGCTATTGAACTCACAACTCTTTTGGGTCAAATCACAGGAAGAAGACCGGAGCGTACAATGTCCGAAACGTCGTACAAATGGCAACAAACAAGAGGACAATAGTCCAAATAATATAAATACTGTACAATAACATTGTTAATAATTTTTTATTGGTATTTATCTTATGCTAAATTTTGGTTGATTTTTTTATTAGTATTTATCTTATGCTAAATTTTGGTTTATTTTTTTTTATTAGTATTTATTTTATGTTAAATTTTGGTTGATTTTTTTATTAGTATTTATTTTATGCTAAATTTTGGTTGATTTTTATTGGAAGTATACCGACTACCGGTCGATAGCCATTAGCAAACAATATGTATTAGAGATAAAATAAAAAAAAGATGGCAGTCGTGGTTGAGGTTTGAATAGCGGAGATTAAAAAAGAAATACGAAAATGAAAATATAAGACTAAAAATTCATTGTTAATAAAACATTTTCTAATCAAGAAATCATAAAATTACAGCAATCATAGATTAGTGAGGTTGTATTTTTACTATTTCCATACTATAATAATTGTTATATTTGCGTACAGATTTCATAGACGAAATGTAAATATTATTATGGGAAAGATGTAGTAATTATCTACTTCCGCTATCCCATAATAATTGTTGCATTTGCTGACATATTTCATACACTATATGTATCAGTTATTACGGGACCGACATAGTAAGTATTTGCTTTCACTGTCTCGTAAAAACTGTTGCATTTGAATAAATGTTTTAAAGACTAAATGTAACAATTATGGAACATAGCTATATCTATAATGTTATTAGTCTCTTTTTGTATTGTTTATTCCTTCTGCTTCGTACTAATCATCGATTATTGAAAAACAATTCTCTTTTTCTCTCTCATTGCAGCGATTGCACGAACTTACGAAAACAGAAGAGTTAGGAATTTAAATCCGCCATCTTGTGCCCGAACGAAGAAAAATAAAAGATTTACCGACTAGAAACGCCTGGATCCAAAACGTGGACATCATTACCTCAATAAAGACAAATAAGAAACACATACACACACATATACTCACACACTCACACGTTTTACTAAATCCAATTTATTGAATAGACTAATCTTAACCTGTTTTTGTTTTTACTGTCGAAATTTCCGCATTGAAGCTTTTCTTGCATGGGAAGTTTAAATAGGAAGCATTTTAAAATACAACTGCAGACACCTATAGTTTCACAGATAGAACATTTAATATATTCCAATACAGATGTGATCAATGATACTTATACTCTTCGATCGATACATAGATCGTCAGTGACGTACCAATAATGCTTCTATTATTATAGAAACAAGCAATCCATTTTGATTTCTAGTGGTGTTTCCTTTTCTGTAAAAGTGTTTTAAGAATATATTTAGCCTAATGTTTTCGGATAGAATTAAAAAACAATTACAAATATTACTACAACGCAATCTGTCACCGTGGTAGTAATAACGGGTTGTAAAAAAAAGCCTTTTCTGAAAAATATATTCTAAAAGAGAGAAATATCATAAACACGAGCTCATCCAACCAGGCAGAACGTACGAAAAAAGAAAAAAAAAGAAAGAAAGAAAGAATAAAAAGTAAGAAAGAGAGAGAGAAGGAAGGTGAAGGAAGGACATGTGCTAATTCCAGAAATTAACAAGGGACAAGAAAGTGAAAAAAAAAAAAATCTTTCTTTAAGACATTGTCCCACCTTCACTCACCGGTATCCTTCACTCTTTCCGTCTCTCTCTCTTTCGCTTTTCAGAATATTTAAATATATATATCTATATAGCTTTTTTTTTTTAAAGTCAATCGTAAGAAAATTAAAATCCAGCATCTTTTTTCCTAAATACAAAAGAAGGAACGATTTCTGCTGTCTGTCTGATTCGACAAAATATCTGCTGTAAATTCTTCCATTTTCCTATACAGAAATACGCAAGTCATTCTTATCTCTTTGCCTTTGGCAATGATATAGAATCCAATCCAAAGCGATTGTATCCCTAACGCGCATTCAGTTAAAAACAATAGTTCCCTTAATTCTTTTTTTAAGAGATAAAAGGAAAACAAAAATACATCCGTTCGCTTCAATCATTTTATTTTTATTTATACCACCCAAAAATCATCATGTTGAAGGAATTACGCAATTTCATAATCGGGTTCATCTTTTTGTGTTCTTCCTTCTGCCATCAAGGGTTCTTACTAGCTGCTTCCCAATCATCAATAAGCCGTCGTGTTAACAATCATCAGGGTTTACCTACGCATGGCAAATGTGAACCCATCACAATTCCCCTATGCAAGGGAATTCAGTATAACATGACCATATTACCAAATATTCTCAATCATCAAAAACAGGACGATGCCGGCTTGGAGGTGCACCAGTTTTATCCATTAGTAAAAGTGGAGTGTAGTCCTTACCTCCGATTCTTTCTCTGTTCCATGTATGCACCCGTGTGTACCCTGCTGGATCATGCAATCCCTCCATGTCAACAGATGTGTCAGCAAGCAAGAGAAGGTTGCGAAAAACTAATGAACCGATTCGGCTTTGAATGGCCCGAGTCGCTGCGATGTGAAAAATTTCCACGTTCGGGTCTGTGCGTCGGAGAGAACATCACAGATCCGACTCCACCGCCCACTACCCACGACCGCTACAACCGTCCCACCCAAGCGCGCCCGATCGACCGTAACTACTTTCAACCCAATACCAATTCGAGTGGCTTCCATTGCCCGGTAGAGTTTCGCGTCCCTAAAACCCTCGACTACCGCCTTAAAGTTGGTGATTCGCTAGAACGAGACTGCGGGGCACCTTGCAACGACATGTTCTTCACGCCAGACAAACGTGATTTTGCTCGCATGTGGATTGGAATATGTTCGGCTGTTTGTATGGCGTCCACTCTTTTCACAGTGCTTACCTTTTTAATCGACATGACCCGGTTTCGTTACCCGGAACGCCCCATCATATTTCTGTCCGGCTGCTATTTCATGGTTGCCTTGGCTTACGTCGTGGGATTTGCGCTTCGTGATAGCGTTGCCTGTAATCGACCCTTTGATCCTCCCATTCACAACCTCCAGTCGGACAAAATGGTTTCAATAATTACTCAGGGTACCAAGAAAGAAGGTTGTACTATACTTTTTATGATGCTCTATTTTTTCAGTATGGCCAGCTCAATATGGTGGGTTATTTTAACTTTAACATGGTTTCTCGCTGCTGGTATGAAATGGGGCCACGAAGCCATCGAGGCAAACTCACAGTATTTCCATTTGGCTGCTTGGGCTGTACCGGCTATAAAAACCATCGCAATCCTTGCTATGGGCCAGGTGGATGGCGATGTTCTTAGCGGAGTTTGTTTTACCGGAATCTTTGATGTTGATGCCCTCAGAGGCTTCGTATTGGCGCCCCTTGTGGTCTACCTCATCATTGGTACGACTTTCCTGCTAGCCGGTTTCGTGTCGCTATTCCGCATACGGACTATCATGAAAAGTGACGGTACCAAAACCGACAAACTGGAGAAACTGATGGTTAGAATTGGTATTTTCTCCGTTCTTTACACTGTGCCAGCTACCATCGTGATTGCTTGTCTATTCTACGAACAATCATTTCGCGATCAGTGGATGGTATCATGGCATTCCCGAGTTTGCATCACCTACTTCTTTCCTTGCCCTCACACGGGTGACCCCACGCGACCCTGGCCGGATTTCACTGTTTTCATGATAAAGTATCTAATGACTATTATTGTCGGCATCACTTCAGGCGTTTGGATATGGACTGGTAAAACGCTTAATTCGTGGAAACGTTTTTACTGTAGGTTTTTCGTACCTCGAAACCAGTCAGCCGTGGTCTGAACAAATTACGAAACGAAGAATTAATTTTTCAAATCGAAGCAAAGGAAAAAAACAAACTTGGACAACAGTAACAAGAGCATCACAGAATTAAGAAATAAAAAAAACAACAAAAAAGAATATAGAAATATTAAAAAAAACCATCCGATATTTGCAACATTTAAAATGATATAATCAAAGATTTTACCGTTTTTGAAGAGAGAGAAAATAAAAGGAAAAAAAAAAAAGGAACGAAAACATACGAAAAATATATATCTTTTGCAGCCAAAGGCAGCAAATAATAAAACAATTAAAGAGAAAAAAAATGATTTTACAAGAACAATAGAAAACATTTTTTTTAAGTGACGACATTGAAATCGAAAGTGTCCTAAACACGAGACAAGTGAAATTGGAGAAAAATAAGATTACGACCATACAGTATACATACAAACATAAAAAAAAAAACACAAAAAAAACCAACAAAAATCATACACACATATATACACACATATGAAACAAAAGGAAAAAAAAGACGAAAATATAATGATGTGTGCATGTGTTTGTATACTTGTTTTACGTATATATTCATATATAAATATAAATGAATTTGACAAACTTTCAAGGGAGAGAAAGTGTTAAAAATGACATATTTGAATCGGGTTTGTTACCCAAATGAAATGACGCCGGCCAAACAATCATTCAAAAAAGAAGAAAAAATTCTTTTTTTTTTTTTTTTTAAATAACTGAAAATGGATTTACTTTCTTTTTTTTTTTTTTTTTTTTTTAATTTTTTTATTTATCATCCGGCCATTAAAGGTCTTATCGAAGATGAAAAAAAAAAAAAATGAATAAAACAAATAAAAAAAATAAAATCACGTATAAAGGGAAATTATCCAAAGTTACCACCACGACATTTAATATCATTATTATTAATAATGTTATAATAATTATTACTATTATTATTATAAATATTGATGATCTTTTACTATTTTTTTTAAATTCCGAAAGTATTCTCTATCATTCAATGCTGCCATGTTTTTCCTCTTTCTACAACCCCCTCCACACAGGTATTTTATTTTTTAAAAATCTACAAGAAAAAATAAATTATGAAAAAAAGAAGGGATTTCTAATAAAAATTCTGATATTTGATCATTTCGTCAGATTTTGGGAACTAGGTCAACGCAAGGTTTTTTTCAGACCCCACTCCCATATATATATATATATATATATATATATATATATATATATAATGTATATAGTTTTAAGGTATGCTATATTTTTAATGTAAATGTGTTTAATATCCGGGATAGAGCGTGTGTATATATAAGAAATATGAACAAGGATGTCAATATCGATCCGTTTCGTGCTTAAATGCAATCCTCATGCCATGAGGATTGAGTTCAAACATAAACAGACTGTTACCATTCAGCGTTGACATCAGTGTCCACCACATACATACGTATTAATTTTCTTTTAAATCGTATGAATAGAAATTTGGATTTGTCAATAGGGGTGGAGTGTACGAAAACACCCTTTAAAACAGCTTTAACAATTATTGACCAAATGAAAAGTTCAATCAAAAATTACGTCCATTCATTTTGGAAGTATTTGATATTTATACTTAAAGTCAAATATTGGAGGAAACAGAATGATCAAACGAGGGGCTGAAAAAGAAGGTATACAGTAAGTTTTTACCAGTATTATAATAGCGGTTCTAGAATTCATTGTTTGTTTTTCATACTGTATACCTACATTTGCGACCTCTGTATCAAAGACTAGAATTAATTAAACGCTACTGACATGGGTGTAACGATTTGAAAAAAAGATTGTTACAGTATTTACATTATTCGGACTATTGTCCTCATCTTTGTTGCCATTTATATGACGTTTAATAATAGATCATTCTATTTGTCTATATTTCTGAGATGAGGTAGTATTTACAGTATTTACATTATTCAGACTATTGTCCTCATCTTTGTTGTCATTTGTACGACGTTTCGGCCGTTATACGCTCTGGTCTTTTTCAGGTGCTAGGAATTTCGAACCGAACCCTTTATTAAAATCACTGGGTCATATGAACTTCATTCATTAAGGCCCAGTGGATATTGATATTGGTTAGTTCCTGTGACTTGACCCAAAGAGTTTTGAGTTTAGTACTAGGCTCTAGCAGTGATGAACATGTAACTTACAGGGTTAGAGGGAGATAAATCATGACTACCAAGAGAGGCACTACTACGCAAGAAATGAAGCGATTGTAATAAAGGGTTGTGCTCGAAATTCCTAGCACCTGAAGAAGGCCGGAACGTACAACAGCCGAAACATCGTACAAATGGCAACAAAAATGAGGACAATAGTCCGAATGATGTAAGTACTCTAAATAGTACCTCATCTCAGAAATATAGACAAAGACTAAGTATTTTGTTCTCTAGAATTATCTGTTATTACATTTGCTAGTATCTCATATATTTGTTTTATTTTTATTTTTATTTTTCTTAAATCAGTGTGAATTACCACTACCGGCATGTGCATCGGAGTCTTAGCAAAAAGGTTATGCTTCCTTGTATCCCTTTTGTATAGTAGAAAGCACTATCTGACCTGGCGCCTTGTTCAGTGACAGATAGCGACGGTTACTTCTACGAAGATAAAAGCAGGTTCGAACGGTGCCGAAGGGCATATATTCTTTATTAAGAACCTTGAATGCATAGGCCAGAATATGTAATTCACACTGTTAAAAAGGAAGGGTGTCTACTACTACACGCGCGTCCATTAAAATATAATATTTAAGCTAATGGGGAAAAATGTTTTATAATTTAAAATAAAATTCATTAATTCTTTATGCACACACACACACACACACACACGCACACACACGCATATACATATATATATATATATATATATATATATATATATATATATACAGAGGATGGAAAAATGGTGGAAACAAATTGAAATTTCAAGCAAATTTATTTCAACATGGAGTAGGACCGCCTTTGGCAGTAATTACATATTCATTTCTGTGTGGGATCGATTCGTACAAAATTTAAATTGTTTCCAGAGGAATTTTTTTTTATTCATTCTTCAGCTAAAACTGTCTCCAATTCTTTCAATGATGATGGTGGAGGATATCGACTTCTAGCATGTTTTTTTTTTTTTTTTTTTTTTTTTTTCTAAAATGAACCATAAATGTTCAATGATGTTGAGATTTGGGGACTTTGGTGGCTTCACTAGAATGTTCTTTGTACCATTCATCTACAATTTTAGCAGAATGAATTGGTGCACTATCATCCTGAATGATGACATTTCCCTCCGGAAACAGTTCCTGAACCATGGAATAAAGTTGATCACTTAAAATTCTTAAATAGTCCTGACTGTTGATTTTAATAAACTTATTGAAATAATATCTGTAAAAAAAAAAAAACTACAATTTTAACAAAAAAAAAATGAAGTACAATTAATATTAAATGAACAAATATAAAATAAGTTTCATGAAATTTGAATGTTTCATTAAATTTTCCAAATTATCTTATGTCACTAGGTTTATCTATTCTTTTGTCCACCCCAATATACAGTAGCGAGCATAAAGTTCAGAACGATGTTAACAAAAAGTCTGAATCTGAAATAACTTTTTATTTTAAATCTTTATGTAACATTTTATCAAGGAAAAATAAGTAAATAAATATAAACTATATAATTCCAAATATTAATAAACTTATTTTGATAAAGTTATATGAATAATTTTATAACATTCGAAAAAAATAGATGATCAAAAACATCAGAACGATTAACAAAATCATACTATTATAATGAACACATCATATCCAATTCATTAGTACTTGATGTGAAAAACCTTTACTTTCAATAACAGCTTGGCATCTTTTGCTACATGAGCGAATTAATGCCTTGCATTCATTAACGGATACCTTCTTCCATTCTTCTTTCAAATTAGTCCATAGTTCTTCGACGTTTGTTGGATTCTTTCCTTAGCTCTTTCATTTAGTAACTTCCAAGCATTCTCAATAGGATTCATGTCTGGGCTTTGAGCAGTACACTCCGTAACAGTAACATCCTCCTCAGAACGAAATGTATTAACTTATTTTGCATTAATAGAGCTGGTTGATTAATTGAAGTTCTCAAATTAGGTACAACATGTTTCTTCATTGTCTCTTTGTATACAGTTACGTTAATTTTACCGTGCAGCCTAACAAGAGGCCTCGTACCGGCGGTTGAAATCATGCCAAACACCATCACATTTCCTTCTCCAAATTTAACGCTACTTTTAGTGCACTGAGGCAAATATCGTTCCTTAGGACTGCGTCGAACGAACCATCTCCCGTCACAACCGAACTGTTTAAACTTTGTGTTCATTTCAGCGATGAGTCAATCTCACTGTTCTTCTGTCCATATGACGTGTTCAGTGGAAAATTTCAATCGGCATATTTGATTCTTTTTAGAAATGTAAGTCTTCGACTGTTCAGATTTATTTCATTAAGTCTTCGGGAAATAGTGTACCTTGATATTTCAATGCGAATGTTAGGATTATCTCTTTTTTTTTTATTCTTTACCAATCCATCTGTCTTCTGTTGCAGTATTTTTCCTAGGCCTGTGTAATTTAGTAAAATACCCGATTTTATATTCTTACTCTAAAAAATTTTCAATAATGCAAAATAATTATTAAATTTGATGGATTTATTTAATCGTTCTGATGTTTTTGATCAGCTATTTTTTTCGAATGTTTTTTATAATTATTCTTATAACTTTATCAAAATAAGTTTATTGAGCTTTATATTTTGAAATTATATAATTTATATTTATATCCTTATATTTCCTTGATAAAATGTTCTTTGAAGCTTTAAAATAAAATGTTATTTCATATTTAGACTTTTTGTTAACATTGTTCTGATCTTTATGCTCACTACTATATATATATGTGTGTGTGTGTGTGAGAGAGAGAGAGAGAGAGAGAGAGAGAGAGAGAGGTCCTTGTATATTCATTCTGACATTATATTATTGTAAGATTTTTAATTAAAATGTAACGTATATATTTTTATTTATAAACAGGATAAAATAATCCAAAATTTCAGGAAGAACATCAAAGTCAATTTTTCCGGAACCAATCTATATTGTAATAGAAAAGTGAGGGAAAATATGAGGGTCTTTTTTTTTTTGTTAGCATAAGTCCGATGTGTTAGAGATTTTGTTTTAATTTAGCCATCAACTACTAGTTTTATATTCTGAGGTGTGGTGACTTTTTTCTTTTTTTTTTTTTTTTAATCTTATCACCACAAGCAAGGCGATAACGCCACTGATGCGCAGGGGGCTACGTAAGAGTAAAAAGATTGGAAAAGAGAAAGCCGGAAACCACATCCTAAACAGGGAACAAGGGATGAGCTTCTTAACCTGTTCAATAGACGTGGGTGGAGTGCGAACCGGGCAATAGTTTAGTCTATCTACTCCACTTGAAAAAAAATAAATAAATAAGGAAAAGAGTGAAAAGATTGGAAAAGAGAAAACCGGAAACCGCATCCTAAACAGGAAACAAGGGATGAGCCTCTTCACCTGTTCAATAGACTTTACCATTCTTCCTCTCTTTTTGCCCTTTCCCCTCCTTTTACTTTCTTTTACCGTCTTTCTCTCTTCTTCTAATGGTTATTTTCTTTCTTTTTCCTTATTTTCGTTCCTTATCTTCCTGCTTTTTCTTCCCTTCCTTCCTTGCATTTTCTTTCCTTTTCCTTCTTTCTGAACTTTCTTTTCTATCTTTCTTTTTTCTTTGCTTCCTTCCTTACTTTTTTCTTTCCTTTTCTTTCTTTCTCTCTTCCTTCCTCTCTTTTCCTTCTTTTCTGCCTTCTTTGCTTTTTATATTTTCTTTTCCTGCTTTCCCTTTCCTTCTTTCTTTCCTTCCTTGTTTTTTCTTTCCATTTCCTTCTTTCCTTTTCCTTGTTTCTTCCCTTTCTTCCTCGCTTTTCTTTCTTTCATTCCTTCCTTGCTTTTTTCTTTCCTTTTCTTTCTTTCTTTCTTTCCTTGCTTTTCCGTCTTTCTTTCTTCCTTGCTTTTTTCTTTCCTTTTCTTTCCTTCCTTTTTCTTCTTCCTTTTCTTTTCTTTCCTTTGCTTTCCTTTTTTTCTACCCCTTGGTTCTCTCTATTTCACTCTACATCCTCTTTTTTTATTCTCTCTCTTTCCCTCTCCTTCTCTCTCTGCTTACTCTTCCTGTCTCCTTCGGTTTTTCTTTTCCTCTTCTAACAATACTCTTGCTTTCTGCCTCTTCCTCCATCCAATCTTTCTATCTTACGTATTTCTAGGTCAACGAAAATCTGTATACATGCGATGGTAATGGCTAACGAGATCGATTCTCAACAAGAGGAATGATCCTCACTGAGCACATCATATTTATAAACTGAAGTAAACATTTCTTAAATCCAACCGGTGTTCATAGGATTGGATTTCTTTTTTTTTTTTTTTTTTTTGTATACTTTATGACTACAATAAATTAAACATTTGGTTCATATATGAGGACTGTTCGGAAAGTAATTACGTTTTACTAGAAAGGATATGAAATCAAATGTCAGTTTAATTTATTTAAATATTATTATTAATAAAAAAATAATTTCCTTCATTTTCAACGATTGCAACCCCATGGAGACTTTAAAGAAATCTGAATTAGTTCCTGAAAAAAATTGTTTTAAAGAATTTGTATCTTTGTTTTTGAATGTTCAACCACTTATGAAATATTCTAGTGACCGAAAAATCAGCAGGTGCTAAATTTGCTGATTCTAGATGACAGAAGAATCGTTCATTCTAAGGATTTTATTTATTTTTGTGGGGTTGCTTTGCTGAGTGTCTGCTGGCATACTTATTGTTATGGGGAAACACACCTATTCCTCAGATAATAGACTCTCCCTACTATATTGATAAGAGTTAACAGGAAGTTCATAGAAGTTCTACTGGAGTCCAGTAGAGCTACTAGGCAGTTGATATTAGTCGGCAGTGAGCCGAATACTAAGGAGTCAATTTCAGTAGAAGATTACCAAGTTCCTAATATTTTGGGTGCGTAAAGTCGATTAGCAACCGACGTAGCACGATTATAGCCTTCAGTGCGAAAACTACTCCACACCAGATATGCTAGAGAATAATAATTTTTACTGGTTAGCAAAGCAGGACATTTTTAAAGCTCGTTTAACTGATCAAGTTGCTGGCAATAAACGTCTGCAGTGATGGTTCTTCCATTGTTCAGTACTTCCTAATAGACGATATTTTTAATATTCTAGTAAACACAACGAACTTATGCGGATAGAGTCCTGGTTTCTCATTTTGTGATGATTAGTATTTTTTTCGTTTTAAGTTAACATGCAAAACCCATTTTTCATTACTTGCAACAAGGCGGTGCAGAATTGAAAAGTTGATATGCTTAGTTAAAAAAAAAAACTGCTGAAGATGTTTAAACGTTGTTTGGCTCTCAAGTGAAAAGCTAACGAAGAATCCAAATTCCTTGTATGCAAGTTTTTTGTTTTTTTTTAACCCCATGTAGATGTTCGTGGACAGTTAAACAAGACGCATTATTTATTTATTTATTTTTTTTTTTTTTGCGCTTAAACTCTGGTGCTCTGACCTAGATACAATTCAGCTGTCATTTTCCAAAGTTCTTCATTCAGAGTAGGTTGCCTTCCAGAACGAGGCTTGGATATGTTACATTCACCATTTTTAAACCTTAAAAAGCATATTTGATCTGTGCCCGTCTTCACTGTAAAATTATTTAAAAACAAACTTCAGTTGCAAGCAGAACATCACTGTCAGAATTCACACAGCAATAGCAAATATGTTGCTTTGGTTTTTGGAATTCCCTTCCATTTACTTGCTTTCCCGACAGCTACAATCTCCAAGAGTTTAAATGTAAAGTCAATAGCCATCTCCTATCTCACTAACCTGCATCCTCTCTCTCATGCTCCTTTCTCCGCCCACTCCACTCTCATCAGTATTCTCATCCTTCTCTTATCTTTTTCCTGACACCCCGTATATAACCTGTCTCTCTTTCCCATAAATTTTCTCCTATGTAACCCCCTGCACAACAGTGGCAGTAAAATGCCTTGCTTGGAGCAATATGATTATAAAAAAAATTTCTATACTATTATAATGTGGATATAAAGTGGGGGATCAATTCTACATTACAATCAATCTATAAACTGATCCCCCACTTTATAGTCACAGTCATTCTTCTCTTACCCATTTACTGACACCCCCTATATAACCTGTCTCTCTTTCCCATAAATTTTTTCCTATGTAACACCCTGCACAAAAAAAAAAAAGAAAAAAAAAAAATCAAATTATCAGCCATGGAATTAAACTGCAATGCACTGCAAAAGACTCGCTCTCAGGGAAGAGATGGCAGACTAATTGTAGACCATTCAACCATAGTTCTGAGTTACTTTGTTAGTTCATAACTTATAGCGCCGAAATACGTCATTATTTTCCGAACATATTTTTATATTAATTACAAATATATAAATTTTCAGAAAATAGTATGTCTGTAAACGGACAATATGAATAAAACAAAAGGAAAACTTATCTTAGCCGATATGTTTCGTCCTCTGGGTGACTTTATGAAGACATTTGTGAGGCCTCAGAGAACGAAACACGTCGGCTAAGATAAATTTTCTTTTTCTCTTATTTTCATATATGTTAAGAATGAAGTATTCGTATGAAGTACATTTAAAAGCTCAAAGTTATTTGAAAAATTGAACCCGTTATAATTATTTTTAATTATAATATTAATTATAATGTATTGCTGCGGACTTTAAAAGATATAATTGATAGTGACAGAGAATAGAGAAAGCTTGTAATCCAAGTGGGCATACCTCACTAAAGAATCAGTATTTAAAATGGTGATATTTAGATCTGGTACCTGTGGGAAATATGTTACGTGTTCATGTATTTGTGTGTGTGCGTGTAATGAATTAGAACACTCTCAGCTGTTGGGCTTGTATAATGATAATATACACGCTAAAAAGTCTGCTTCCTTCTACCGAGAGCCCGTAGCTCAAGAGGTAGAATCGCCGAGTGACGCCAATTCAGTCCTGGTTAAAAAGCAATCGGCTGCCTAACCGTACTGATGAGCTGTGATACAGCGAAACAGATCTGTCTGCGGGTGACTATATATAAATATGTTTGTATGTGTGTGTGTGTGTGTGTATAATATATATGTGTGTATGTGTAAAATATATGTGTGTGTGTGTGTGTGTGTGTGTGTGTGTGTTAAATTGTGATGATGTTTAGTGCAACGATTTCTGTTTTTTCAGCGGTTTACTGGTAGAAAAGCAGAGAAACAATCTTTGAAAAATAAAGAAATCGCATTAATGCCTTCAGAAAACTTCGAAGTCGGCATAACTTTAAGTTAAATGACAAACTTCTACACATTATTTACATAGTTTTAAAAGAGCTTTTTACTACACATAAAAGTAAATATATGATTATTTATCATTTCTTTAAAAAAACAACAGTAGAGTTCAGGAACATCTAAGAATAACAGATGCCCATTTTGAAAATCGCACACCATGTTACTCTCTGTTAATAGCATTTTTAAAAAATATTTTTAACCTATCTATGAAATGATTTACTTGAACATTATTTTTGATCGATACTCGTATTTAAGTAGATATTCTGTTTATAACCAAAAACTATTATATATTTATTTCTACCGGCCTGATTATTTACGATAATCATCATTTTACGGAAATAAACGAAGATTAACGAAATTGCTTATAAACAACCGACAATTTGAAATGATATACTTGAACATTATTTTTGATCGATACTCGTATTTAAGTAGATATTCTGTTTATAATCAAACAGTATTATATATTTTTTTTTAACTGCCTGATTATTTACGATAAGTTTTTGTTAAGAAAATGTGGGTCATTCGGCAGGATTCGAACCTGTGACCTCTATCCACATAGGGGAAGCCACCATATTATCTGGTGCGCCTTAGACTTCGTTTAGGCTGATCGTCATTCGTGGTCGAGAGGTCTAAGACGCGCCAGATCACACGGTGGTTTCCCCTATGTGGATAGGGGCCGCAGGTTCGAATCCTGTCGAATGACAGATTTTTGTAACAAAAACTTATCGGAAATAATCAGGCCGGGAGAAAGAAATATTCTGTTTATAATCAAACAGTATTATATATCGAGTTAAATACGATAAAAAATAATGTTCAGACAAATCATTTAAAATTGTCGGTTTTTTATAACCAGTTTCGTTAATCTTCGTTAATATATATATATATATATATATATATATATAATACATACTATTTTATATACATGAGCAATTTTAGGAAAAGAAACTTACTTCAATGAAAGTATATAGAATGTGCTTTAATCGCTAGAATATCAACAGTAATTTGCGTCCAAGTTCATACATATTTTACCTTTCTTGACAGATCTTTCATTATAACAATGTGGATAGTTCATTTTTTAAAAAGTGTTAAAAATATGAACATCAAAATGAAACTGATTATACTATATACCCAAACATTTAAAAAGAAGAGTAAGTTTAAGGTTTCACTGACACTGCTCCTTTGTGCGTCTGTCTATTCACCCCGACGTAAAAATCACTCTACTGTCTGATGAAGTTTTAAAGAGCAGACGGAACGCGTCACACGAAAAAATTTCACTTTGTCCATTAATTTCCATTTTATATATATATATATATATATATATATATATATATATATATATATGACTGTTCATGTTTATTCACGAAATAAATAGAGATTTGGTTTAAAATTAATTCTCTTCCTGAATATTTAAATTCTTTATGATTTCTCTTAATAAAGAACATTGCAATCAATACGTTAGTAATAAAGAATTGGAGACAAACTTCTCGTGATCGAGCAAGTCAACTGCATAGGCGGAATTCTCGCCTTCAGCAGTTTAAATTTTTCTTTAATCATTTCATCTCTAGCAAGGCAATAAAGCCACTAAGACGCAAACGGTTACTGATTTTGAAAGAGAAAGAGAGAGAGAGAGAAATCATCATAAAGGAGAGGGGACAGTAAAACAACAGAAATTAAGACGAGAAAAGATAACAATTGACACTGAATTTAAATTTTTGAAGATCAAAATTGACTGATAAGCTAGCGTCCGGAAGAGATTTCCCCAAGCAAGATGTGCGAGAGAAGAAACTCTTAACACAGAACTTAGTTACATTTCGCCATTTCCATTGTAAAATGATCAGGCCTAGCTGCCAATGTAATCAGTCAGTTAAGTGCCATACGTGATACACGCTTTGGGCGATCATGTCTCGAAAGAGACATGACTGACCGGGCAGAAGATTATCCCGCAGTAGGTTTACATTGCTTTCTGCGGTAGACTGGTTGCCGACCAAGGGTATAGAACTCAATCTGTCCTGCTATTTAACCCATAACTGGAAGGAAGAGACGGATTAATACCTTTCCCAAGGGTATTTGCGCGTAAGTGATTCAACTGGAATTCGAACTCGGCTCCCCGGTTACTCGTTCCGAGTCGATATCCACTGTACCACGTAATACTGTGCTTAAATTCGTAAAGTCTAATCAACGAATATTCGTAAAATTTAAAGTTTCAAGACAAAAATATATTTTAATGCCATGGAAAAAAATAAGGTTAAAAGTTTATTACTTGCTTCATTTTATATCCTCAGTGAATAATAGCGTCTACTAACAATGTTATTTATTTAAACCTACAGACGGTCTGCAAGTTAAATTGCTATTTTAATTCTCTAACTGCTCAATATCAAATATAGAGCGTATGAACAATACTGAAGAGTGGATACCACTTTCATATCTCAGATGATTATCAAGCTATGAAAATATCATTATAGGGTGTTGATCTCTATTTCTAAAATAGAGATAGACACACACACACACACACACACACACACACACACACAGAGTCAGCCCATAGTATGGTTTTTAGGCTTCAGGAACTCCCCACTGGTGTCGCACACTGGCATCGCCTCCTCGATAACATCAAGAATTTATCTTCTTGACAAAGCCAACTTGGTGAGATTCGAACCCGGGTCTCATGGTCGGAAAGCCTACGCTTTAACCACTTGGCCAGGCACAGTTATTAGGTAAATTTTGATATAACCTTTCACGGTATAATGCTCGATCTATGAATGAGGAAAAAGTGTTTAAATTCATTTACAAGAAATGAATATTCTACGTCATATTATAGTTGCGTTTTGGTGTAGTGGATATCGGCTCGGAATGAGAACTCAGAGAACTGAGTTCGAATTCCGACCGAATTTGTTTCATTCATTTACGCACAAAAACCTTTGGGAAAGTATTAATCTATCACTTCTCTCTCCAGCTATGGGTTAAATAGTAGTTCTATAGCCTTGGTTGGCAACCAGTCTACTAAAGAAAGAAATGGCAATCTACTGTGGGAATCGAAAGTGACATGATCGTTCAAACGGGTATGATGCATGATAATTAACTGATTGAAGTTATATTAAAAAAAAGAAAAAAGAAAAAGTTTGATTTCCGTCCCGTTGTTACCATACACAGGCCCGCTTATCATGGAAAAGAATTGGAGACAAACTTCTCAGTTTATCGGGGGCGAGCAAGTGCGGAATTCTCGCTCTCAGCAGTTCAAATTTTTCTTTAATCATTTCATCACAAGCAAGGAAATAAAGCCACTAAAACAGAAATCTCTCCGTAAAAATACGTTACCTGATATTACCCTAAGTACCCAATAATTATCTAAGAATTCTATGAATAAGTTGATTGTTAAATTTACTCTAGCACACTGTAACTGGTTCTTTTGTGAACCAATATCATTGTATAATCCATTATTCAGCACAGGTATGTTTATAGGTCATAGGTAACAATAACGGTTAGAAAAGAGATCTCCAATTTTTTCATTTTTATCCATAGACCCCTTTTCCTCTTAATTTTTTTGATGGGGCCTCATAGCCATTAGACCATTCGCAATCGGTGTCCACATGAACCCTCCTGATTGTTCTAGTTACTGACTAATAGATGAGTAGTTAGGTTAAAAGAAAATAAAGTGTAGATGTGAAGCAGATAGTGAATGACAGCCAAAAAAAAAAAAAAAAAAAAGAATTCCTAATTATAAAAAAAAAAACAAAGAAAAAACAACTTCCTACCAGAGTCGGAGTTTTATTGTAGGGAAGGCATTGTTAGTAACATTAAATTTGCAACACTGTAAATTATCAGTTTTTTCTACTCGACTGCGATAAAAAAATAAAAAATAAAGAAAATATTTCTACTTTTATTAGAACGTAAATTATTGTAGAAATTCCATTCTCAGTAATACCAACCGTTAAAAAGTAGAATTGCAGTATGGACCACTAAAATATCACCGTGGACCCCCAATTCATTTCATCTTCCCCATCCAACAATTTCTTCATATCTATCTCGCTTATACACACACACACACAGAGAAACACACCCAGCCATATATATATATATATATATATATATATATATATATTATAGTAATATTCTAATATCAATAATAAAGCTAATAAAATCATACATTAGTCACCTGTGTAAAACACTCGTCGATTAACTTGTCACATGTAAATTTGGTGCATGTATGTATAATAGCATTTCAAGCAACGAAAAGAAAATAACAGATAAATATTAACATAAAATACCAAAATATAAATTTCAAGGAAAGATTCAATATACCTGAAACTTTGGTTTTAATCATTTCACCCCAAGCAAGGCGATAACCACCACTGATGCGCAGGGGGCTACATAAGAGTAAAGATTAGATAGCAGGAGAGTAACGAGAAAGACGAACCAGTTACAGGGGCTGTCAGATAAAGGGCAAGATAAGGATGGAAATACAGGTGTGATGACAGTTGCGTAGGAGGAGAGAAAGGAAAAGATATACAGGGTGATGTAGAAAGAACTGGAGTCAAGTGGATAAAAGATGGGTATTGACATTGCATTTAAATTCCTGGAGGTTTTAGCCATCAGGAAAGCAAGGATATGGAAGGGAGTTCCACAGGCGGGAAGTGCGAGAAAAGAAGCTATTACTATTCATTAGAAACAGCCCACCAAGAAGACGATATTTGAAAATGTGCATAAAACATACATGCGTATAAATAAATTATCAATAAAAATAATTGACATTGATTGGAACTTATACAGAAAGGATGGCTTTTAGGAACGGCAAGAATATTCCAGAAAGTGGTGCTGGTTTTGGTTAGTTATCTTTGCATTAATTTTTTTAAGTGTATCTAAAAAATGTTTCACTATTGAAATATTTATAAAGATTCAAAACACCTAAGTCCCTATTTAACCCTAGCCTGTGTGTATTTAATTTTAAAATCCAGTATTTTTCTTTCTTTCTGCGTGAGTCAGTCAGTTAGTTAAGTGCCATACGTGATACACGCTTGGGCGATTATGTCTCAAAACAGACATGACTGACTGGGCAGAAGATTATCCCGCAGTAGGTTGCCATTGCTTTCTGCGGTAGACTGGTTGCTGACCAAGGCTATAGAACCCAATCTGTCCTGTTATTTAACCCATAACTGGAAGGAATAGACGGATTAATAACTTTCCCAAGAGTATTTGCGCGTAAGTGAATGCAAGGAATTCAATTCTGCGTATGTAGAACTAAAATCAGAATCTATTAGTAAACATTTGCAGTTTTCTAATGTGTGTCCCGGTTGATTGAAGTGTACTGCTATGGGGGAATACGGGTTGTTTTGGCGTGTGCTTAGGTTGTGATTATGTAAAGCTATTTCCAGATTCACCAATATATTCACTATTTGAACATATTGAACAGAAGAGAAAATATATTATGTTTTGGCTGTCACAGGTGAGGCGTGGTGGGTATAATTTGATGTTGGTGTTGGGTAGAGAAAATACTGTATTGTTTAAAAAACTTCCTTTAAAACAACATTTATAAGTATTATTAAAGATAGGTTTACGTTTACAAATATTTAAAAAAATCTGTCGCTTTCTGCGTCACGTGATGTAAACAGTCTCTCCACGAACGCTCATCGCGAAAACGTTTCTAATTTAAATTTTAAAATCATTTGTTTCTGATGAAAGGCCGAGGACGGTCTGAAATATCAAATATAATAATAGAAATAAATAAATACTGTCAAAAAATACATTTTTAAACTTACAAGTTTTTAGTAGTTTTTCATATATATATATATATATTGTTACGTGTTAATTGTAACAAAAGGAAAAATAAAAATGATTGACTAAAACTCAGAGTTAAAATACAGACAAATATTTAATTCACAAAACATTAGATACAAATATTTACAAAATACAGTTTTGCATTCAAATTGAAGACGTATAGTTTACTACTGCCCGGTGAAGAGTTACGAGGAAGAAAATTGGGGAGTGGGGGAAGGTGTCAAATATCTTTATCCAGTTTAGTTGGCGGGGAAGTGCTATACTTTATGGAAATCCTCGAATGAGTATATAAAGAAATATTTTAAGTATGGTCAATGAAATAGTCAAAAATATGTATTTACCCATATAGTTCCATGAGGTTCTCTTTCAGGTTTTTGTTGGTCGGCAATTCTTATAGATCCTTTCGGCTGGATATAAATCCTGAATCAAACCGGAGTTGATAACATCAGCAGACCCTGGTGACAACTAACTGTACTCTGCCCCAAACCTATTTTTATAGGGGCTAATACCTAATTTGCATATTTCTAGAACCTTTAGAACTCTCTCGATTTTGCTTCCAAACGTTCTATTTGTAACTTCCTTATTTTTACGACTACTTCGTGAATTAAAACTGTTTTGGAATAACAAGCAGGACTCAATAGAATCCATTACTACAACTTTTTATACATTATTAATATTTTTATATATAAACGCATCCTCGTAACAATATATATATATATATATATATATATATATATATATATATATATATATATATCGCTCATTCAGTAATGAATTAGAGCACTCTGGCCACTGGCATATGATACATCATACGCTAAAAGTATGCCTCCTTCTATCGAGCGCCCATAGCTAGAATCGCCGACTGACGCCAATTCGGTCGGGTTTCAATCCTTGGTTAAAAGCAATCGGATGTCTAACCGTACTGATGAGCTGTAATACAGCGAAACAGATCTATCTGCGGATGACTATATATATATTCACTTTGTAAACAAGTTATTACATGACCTACCATCAGTGGTGTCTTCAGGTGATTTGCAATAAATGATTTTACCGTACTTTTAAGAACGCTCACGTATCGGTGGGTTTTTTAAACGCTCACGTGGCAGGGAATTTTTGAATGCGCAATTCCTTAAATTTAAAAAAAGATAGCGCGTTCGAAAGTTCCCTGCGATGTGAGCATTTCAAAAAAACCACCGTTATGTGAGTGTTCTTTAAAAAAAAACAAAAAAACCCCGGTAAAATCAGTTATTGCAAATCACCTGAAGACACTATTCACGGTAGAAACCTAGGTTCCGTAATAATTCGTTTCCAAATGAAAAATATTCAAAAGTTTTACAATATAATTGTATTGAATAGTTTTTATTACAAATGTGCACTGATCTAATCTTATTATGATCAAAAACTAAGTAATTAAACGATCTATATATATATATATATATATATATATATATATATATATATATATATATATATATATACAGGGTGTCCATATAGTTCGTGTGCACTTAAAAATTTTATAACTTTATTTGTATTTACGATAATAATAATTTGTAAAAAGAAATGAAAAGAAGAAAATCTATATTTTTTAAGATTTAATAAAATTTTATTTAAGTTTTCACATCCCCTCCATCATTGGCAATACAAAGGGTAATACGATTTTGCATTTAACGGAAAACATTTGCCAACTGATTTCCAGTAAGGCCTGAAATCACATTAGTTATTTTAACTTTTAAATCTTCAAATGAACTAGGTTTGTTTCATACACAATTGTTTTCACATGTTCCCATAAAAAAATCTAATGGAGTCAAATCTGGACCGAGGCTTTGACCATCTTGGCCTTGTTCAGCTTGTTGTTCACGATAGATAACACGCTCTTTCCCACGAAACTGTACCTAAGGTCATCACAGCAAAGTGGTAGTACAAACCACAGATAGGCTCTGGGCTTGAACAAGTATAAATGAGCATGTGTTTGCATCGGGAATAAGTTAACTGCCCAACTAGACAGACATGCATCCTTGGATACGAGTGGCCAGTTATATATATATATGTTTTTATAAATTCATAGTATCACTACACAAAAATTTTCGCGTTTCGAAGCCAGCCCATTATGTTGTTGGCTTCATCTTCAGGTGATTTTTTATCCAACACAAATAAAGGGGATTTTCAACGAGATAATTCTCATTTCTAAAAAATCACCTGAAGATGAAACCAACCACATAAGGGGCTGGTTTCGAAACGCGAAATTTTTGTGTAGTGATACTATGAATTTATAAAAACATTGTAACAACCATTACAGTATATATATATATAGTGTATCGAGGCAGCAATTAATTTTCTAAACATATACTGTTAAATATAAGAGACAATGAATGTCTATTATGTTTAATCATGAGCCGTCCTAAACGCCGTATTTTGGCTTTAATTTCAGTTGAAAATAAAGACAAAAATTCTCCAACATTTTTTTTTAATCATATCACCCCGAACAAGGCGGTAACGCCACTGCTGTGCAGGGGGCTACATAAGAGTGAAGAGATTGGAAAAGAGAAAACTGGAAACCTCATTCTTAACAGGAAACAAGGGATGAGCCTCTTCACCTGTTCAATAGATATGGGTGGAGTGTGAACCGGCGATAGTTTAGTCTATCTATTCCAATTAAGTCATTTGGATAATTTTTTATTTACTCTTCAGAAATGAATTCTTTCTTTGACTGGCGTGTGTATACACTGCTTATATACAAAACGTTAAAATTTCCATCCTTTAATTCCGTGCGCCTTTGGCTTAGTGCGTAGCGACTCCGTCTGACATCAAATCGATCAAGTTTCGATCCCGGCCAGAAGCACGTGGATGTGTCCAGCTACACTTATGAGCTGTTATAGAGCGAAACGGGCTTGTGTGTGTATATATATATATATGGTTCAGAATCCGAATGAATAAGATAAGGAGCAGATAGAAAACGTTTATCAATCTAAACTTTTTTAAAGCTTTATCCCATTTTTTTTTCATATCTCAGTTTCTGATAAAGGTTTAATAAAAGTAAAACGTTAGATTGATAATCTTTTTCTATTTGTGTTTTATCTTTATACATATATATATATATATATATATTATATATATGTGTGTGTGTGTGTGTGTGTGTGTGTACAATTAATGTGTAGATACACCTGTATATTTATACGAACATGTCTGTGGTTATGTTTTCCAACTATTTATAACGAATAACTTGTGATGACGGTACTCTTATAGTTTTACGATTTCTGCTTATTCCCATTATTCTGTTTTGGGGATTCTAGAGGGGGGGGTAATTTGACAGGGTATGGGATATGGATATTACCTTAGTTTAAAAACTGCTAGCTATTTAGCGAAAATGACGATTATCACATTATCAACCATTCTGACTTCATAGCATACAAACACTCGCACATACAGAAATTTATTTTCTTTTATTATACTTTATTATCTCTCTTCCCTTTTGATGTTGTTTAAGCCAATGAAGGAGAATCGTTCTGAATACCATCAGTTTAATAGAAATCCAGAATTAGGCCTAATGTACCAGTTATAATGGATAATCTGTGTGGGAATGTCATTTTCTCTCTTAGGGTTTATGTTATTCTGTTTCCTAAATTATTCTTCTGAGGTGCATGTCTTTTTGAAAAACAGAAGTAGATAATTCTAAATACGTTGACTGTCAGAGGCCAGTTAAGATTTACGATTTCAATCGTTTCATTCAATTAGTGCATTGTGCGCCAATGTGATCACCGCCCTCGCCATTTTGGTTCACGGTGACATTCAAGACAAAATAGTGCAATGGCTTGTCGATTCTTTTTTGCACCAGGGATGTTGAGGTTACCCGACCCTCCTCTCAGAAGTTGCTCCGTCCACTGGTAAAGCCTTTGCGCAGCTCAGACTGGCCAATAGCTGGTTGACATAGGTGGGTTGGGGAGAGGCATCCCCTTTCACCCGTCGGATCGGGAAACCATTCCGACTACCTTCATCCAGTTTATCTAGCGCAGCGATTCCCAAAGTGGGGGGGGGGAAATTCTCCCTGGGGGAAAATTTGAAGCTACGAGGGGGAAAATAATTACACTACCTACTAAAAAAAAAAAAATCTCAGATGGATTTTCTCATGTCTGAGAGAGAGAGAGAGAGAGAGAGAGAGAGAGAGAGAGAGAGAGAGAGAGAGAGTACTCTTCGTGTTATATGTTTATCTTAAAAGCGAAAATTATTTGCAAGAGAGAGCACCCGTTGTAGATGGGTGGCGCCGCCATACCTACCAGTGGGTTCACGTTCAAACATGAGCTCTGAAGGGAGGGCGGGGGTGGTACAGGAGTACATCCACAGTCTCACAGGCTCACGGTGCGTTTGGAAGCATCCTTCACATAATGCCAGCCTATATTGATTTGGTAATTCATGCTGGCTTTCTGAGTATAAGGTATGTGTTTTAACTGCTCTTTCTCTCATACACATGAAGGGGGATATCTGGCTGGTTAAACTGGGTGTAGGGGGAAATGACAGAAAAAAGTTTGGGAACCACTGATCCAGCAGGTCGATGTGGTTGATCAGGGCGCGGCTGTTATAGTGCCCATGTGAATATTGGAACCATTTTTGAGAGTTGGACCAGGACAGTGCCGCATCCCAATTCATAAAGTAGGTACAAAGATAAAACCACTGCCAATGTACCCCATACACCAACTTTATAATACTCAACTTAGGAAACAAAACATTTTTTCTGAGTTGATTTACAGGTCTAAGTAAATTTTCAGTATAGTTTTCAAGCTGAAAGCCTCACAGCTCATTGGCAAATAAAAATGTATCAGAATATTCCAAACCACTTAATCTGTACAAGATAACTGTTTGTCGGCGTCATAATAAAAACTTATAACCATGTATGTTGGTATTATTTCGAACTATTGTTCTCATCTTGCTTGATATAGATTTTATTATAGACACAACGTTTCGACTAAGTACTCTGGTCATCATCAGGTGTCCATTGATTGGCTGATATGTATTATCTGTTGATTACTGTGATTCATCCTGTGAAATCAGTTATTGCTATTTCTTGTTGGAATTGGTGCGTCACTACCAGATCCAAGGATTGAACGCATGATTATAGTAACACGTGTATAATAAACTGCTATATCAATAATGCCACTGTCCCGAAGGACATTAATGGGGTACTTTTGGAGCCTTTTATATTCAGCCTAAAATGGTTATGTTAGTGGATTCGTACCACATTTTCGTAATTTTAGAATTTATCTCTGAGATGAGTAATTTTATAACACTAATAACATATATAATAATATCTATATTAACACCTATATCTGGTCCTTGGAATGACAATAAACTGCATCCGGCAGCAAGGCCTCTGATTGAGAGGTTGTGAGGAGCATGGAACCACCTCTTCATTGTTATTGTTTCCAGGTCCACCCTGATCCGGAGTGGTAGCTCCTGTTAGGGTACCAGCTATGGGTAAATAATTAACCACCTCACTCCAACAAACTGGGGTAAAAAAAATCCATACATAAAAATTGAGTTTTATAGAAAAACATTCATATTATTACTATAACACATTTTGAAAGAAAAAATTATTCTCAGCAAAACATTTTTGAATACAAAACTAAAAGACATTTTCAGTTTTCTAAAATAAAAAAGAATAAAAACAAAAAAATTCATTAAAATTTGACTAAATCAACCTTCTCACTATAACCAAACATTTAAAAAGAAAATCCTTAAAAGCCCAACTTTTTGGCATTAAATGACCCACAGAGGTGTTGATATGCCGTTCAACAAAATTCAAACTCAATGAATGAAGTATCGAAAGAATAATAGAAAGAAAGTAGAACGAATAAAAGAAAGACAACTAAACAAACCGAGCATTAAAATAAAAATACCTTAAAAGCCCATCTTTTTGGCATTAAATGACCCACAGAGGTGTTGATATGCCGTTAAACAAAATTCAATGAATGAAGTATCGAAAGAATAATAGAAAGAAAGTAGAACGAATAAAAGAAAGACAACTAAACAAACCGAACATTAAAATAAAAATACCTTAAAAGCCCATCTTTTTGGCATTAAATGACCCACAGAGGTGTTGATATGCCGTTAAACAAAATTCAATGAATGAAGTATCGAAAGAATAATAGAAAGAAAGTAGAACGAATAAAAGAAAGACAACTAAACAAACCGAACATTAAAATAAAAATACCTTAAAAGCCCACCTTTTTTGGCATTAAATAACCCATAGAGGTGTTGATGTGCCGTTAAAGAAAACTCAAACTCAGAACTTGAAAACTCACACCTATATCAACTCAGATGAGAACAACAGTTCGAAATAATACCAAGAAATTGAAAACAACTCATCTCAGAAATAAATACAAAAATTATAGTAAACATGTGTGATATCGTATTTGGCTATTTATGCTTCTTTTTAACTTTTGAGTCATAAACTTGGATTGGGTTTGGTGATTCATCTTGTAAAAACAATAGGTTATATTTTACAAATGTCGTAATTTAGTTTTTAACGATACTGATGGTACATATTATTTTGTGACAGGATTGTGTCATTGACCTTGGCTGAGGTAATGGCTGCATTTGTTGGGTCACGAGGGTGAAAATAAAGGTCGGGAGCGTAAACTAATCATTGATTAGTGCCTTCCTGCTTAAATAGATAATTCCACAGATTCTCTAAAAAAAAACCAAAAAAAAAAACCCAACCATATTATGATTAGATATGCTCCAAATTTGATAAAATTAGTTTTATCGTCAAAATCTTTACGTAATTGTTCAATGAAAAGACCAAAAAATGTTTAACTTATTAAATTATATTTTAAATCCTTTTTAGAACGTTCAAAAATTGGTTAAAATTTCTCTTATTTTTTTTCGTCAGCTAGAGGGCCAATTATTAGGGTAGTAAATTTTAGCGTCTTTTTTTGCGGTGAAAAATAGATAAATTCGGAAATTTTTGCAAAAATCAAATATATCTCGGGTTTTAATAAACTTTCAGGACTGATTAAAAAAAGAATAAAATAATTTAAGAAATGTCTTCTTTTTTTTCTAGAAATATTTTTTTCGTCAGCTAGAGGGCCAATTATTAGGGTAGTAAATTTTTGCGTCTTTTTTTGCGGTGAAAAATAGATAAATTCGGAAATTTTTGCAAAAATCAAATATATCTCGGATTTTAATAAACTTTCAGGACTGATTAAAAAAAGAATAAAATAATTTAAGAAATTTCTTTTTTTTTCAAGAAATATTTTTTCGTCAGCTAGAGGGCCAATTATTAGGGTAGTAAATTTTAGCGTCTTTTTTTGCGGTGAAAAATAGATAAATTTTGAAATTTTTGCAAAAATCAAATATATCTCGAGTTTTAATAAACTTTCAGGACTGATTCAAAAAAGAATAAAATAATTTAAGAAATTTCTTCTTTTTTTCTAGAAATATTTTTCTTACACCTTTTACACCCACCTCGTATTTAGTTCATGGAATTTTAAGAAATTAAATTCTGATCCACTTAATAAGTTAAAAGCAGAACTTTTTGTAAAACAGGACTCGCGGTTATTGAAAATCTGCTCTGAATTGTAAGAAAAATATGTAATAAAAATATAAATTATTTCATTAAAAAACTTTTTAATTGCTTTTATGTATAAGATATATTATGGGCATTGTTGTCTTAAGATATAAGTCCATGAATAATTAATTTTTTAAAGAATTGTTTTCCATTTTGTAAAATTCTAATTAGAATAATTTATAAAAATTTACATCTTTTCAAATTCTGCCTCAATTTGTCACCGGTTAGGTGATATTGTTATTTTGTAAAAGCTATATATACTAATAATAATTACAAAAGCTTATTACAATTTAGTGACCCCCCAATAATCTGCATAAACGGGCGGACTTTTGTGAATAGAGACACCCACGCACAATTTTATCAGAAAATAAGTTTGATAACTACGGTCAATTTAACCCTCTAGGGCCATTCGTATCATATTTGATACAGTATGAAAACAAGCCTTGAAAGAAATATTTTCTTGAAAAATTTTTTAAGAGAAACATTTTATAAATTTCAAATGAAAGCAGTACTGACTGCTCAGTCAATGAATACCAAATGTTTCCTTATAGGGAAATACCAAATGTTTCCTTATAGGGAAATACTGTATCAAATATGATACGAATGGCCCTAGAGGGTTAAAGTCAAAATACTTAAGATCAAATAAGATTACTGAGAATATTTTCAAAATTTCTAAGATTACTGGGTAGTTAAAAATTTCATAAAATAGATGCTTACGTTTTATTTGTCAAATAATTTTTACAGATATAGCCACCGTAGAAAAAATTAGATCAACTTCCGTCTGTGAGTCAAGTTGACAACTTGTTTATATTCTAGTCTTCAAGTATCTACTAGGAAGGTGACCCGTTCTGTTGTATTCTACGCCATATCGACAGAGCTATTAGTGAATGTCAAATTAACGAAAGTGTGCAACATTCTTTATGCTCATGAAAACTTTCCTTCGGAACAAATTTGTGGAAGAACATGGCGAAACGCGTAATCAACTCAATAAAACAGTTTTCCACTTTTTTTATATTTATCAAACTTTGTCTGCATTTGATAGCCTATATATAAACATTGTCAACACGGAAAACAGAAATACATACATAAAATACACGAATCTTTTACCTTTAACACATTCCGAAAAATTGAATGAGGATTTACCTTAAATTTAATGCAGAAAAGCTGGTGGAATATTATAAAGAAATTTCTACAAAAGAAGAAACGCGTTATCAAATCAATGAAACCATTCACCATTTGTCAAAAATTGTCTGGATTCTATACCCTGTTTAAACACACACACACACACACACACACACACACACACACACACACACACACACACACACACACACACACACACACACTTACCTCAGTCAGTTTTCTAGGTACCTCCACTTTTCAGTATAAATTTTCGATACCTGATTTTAAATGATTTAATTAAAAACTTAATGATTAAATTTATTATTTCCATTAAGTAAAAGTTTTTGGTGTGTTTCAGCTAGAAATTATATAGATTTGAAAGTCACTTTTAATTTCGATTACTTAAATTTTCTTAAAAAGGGCCATTTTCTTGATCTTAAGAAATTTGTAAACAAACAAAAATTCATCGATTTTAAAAATATTTCAAAAGATTTCTGAGACTTTATTTTAGTAAAATTAGAAATTAAGCTGTTTGTTAAAAAAATATTATTTACTTATAGCATTAAAAAGTAATATACAACAAATTATTAACGATTGGTCATGTTCATCTGATCGAAGGTTTGACGGACTCGTGACTGTTTTGTTGAAGACAGGTTGTACGCATGCCCAAAACCGACAATTTTCATAAATTTAAGTGAAGGGACAAAACATCAAACGGATTATATTCAGTTTCAAGGTCTTTTTTTGTTCGGTATGACCAACTCTGTCATTGATAATCGAATGAAAGCGTGAAACTGAAACACATCACGGTGTTGATTTCTCTGTCTGCCTAGTTTATATATATATATATATATATATATATATATATATATATATATATATACCCTAAGAAACATCAGGAGTGACGGAATGTTTATATCGGATTTTTTACGGGAATCTGGAAGCAAAGCACTCCTTCACCAACCCTAGTTTAAAATAGCAAACTGCATTTTCTAAGAAATACTGGGAATTAAAAGAAAGTAACTTAGATCCCCAAATAAAATGGGAACTCATAGGCAAGGCTAGGACTCCTAATAGCTTAAGAGATAGGTGTAATCTATGCTTGACAGAAAAAATTAAAATTTCAAAATTTCAAGACCTAAATATTCTCCTTAACATACGAAAGGAGATCATAAGTATGCGTCGCCATAGAAATAAATATAAATTACAATAATTATCCTTTCCTCCAGTTAATCCCGATAAAAAAATTGCAAACGTTTTTTTTTAAAGTTGACCTAGCAATTACCTCCACACTACTTACCCTGCTAACCCTAGGGTCAAGCCACATACCTGACACTAATAATAATTACTACTGGCTCCATCCCACAGCCCAACCCAAAGAAAAACCAATACATCCAAACCTCTTTCTTTACCTAAACTAACCTCTGACTTAGAATTTTCTTCATTCTCTGTTTAGAAGAGGTCGAAGAATGCATGCCTTACAGTGACATGTTTAAAATGGCTATTTTCCCAATAAGTTTTATCTGGATTTACATATATATATATATATATATATATATATATATATATATATATATATATATATACAGGTTTCATTGAATAATATAGACAAGTTCTGTCTATTTATTTTGTGTAAGATCCGTTCGTATGATTTGATTAGCTTGATAGTGTCATGGAAAGACGACAAGAAATCGCAATAATTGTTGATTTTTTTTATCAGGTCTGAGCTTTCGGCTTACATAAGCCATTATCAAAGGATGAACATTTAATGTTCAGTGAACATAGAACATTTAAATTATTAACAGAGTGGAGTTATACAGAGAAAATTAAATAGGTCAATTTTTTTGCGTTGCACGTGGCTGCAGGCCGAGAAGGAATGGTGGTAGTGAGTTTTTTGTTCAATTGAGTGTATAGTGGCATGAGGGATTGGTCTGGGAACTGCTGCTACTATGGTGTAGGGGGTAAGTATAATAACTATGACCTCTCCCGTCGATTATAGGCATTGAAATATGTTAGTAGAGGTGTCGAAATTTATTTTATTTAGGCTAGGTTTAAACTGTTTGATGTAGATAGCTTCTAGAATTTTAAGTTTCCGTTTATTATTTTCTTGTCTAAGTATATGCGTATTTTCAACAAGTGTTTTCCTAAGAAGTGTGTGTTGATAGCCGTGGTGTTTTAAATGTCGGAATATGGTATAATTTTATCTATATAACTCCACTCTGTTAATAATAATTTAAATGTTCTATGTTCACTGAACATTAAATGTTCATCCTTTGATAATTGCTTATGTATGCCGAAAGCTCAGACCTGATAAAAAAAAATCAACAATTATTGCGATTTCTTGTCGTCTTTCCATGACAACACTATCAAGCTAATCAGATCATACGAACGAATCTTACACAAAATAAATAGACAGCACTTGTCGATATTATTCAATGAAACCTGTATTAATGAAAAAATTCTGCCAAAATACACACAATTTAAACTATATATATATATATATATATATATATATATATATATAGAGAGAGAGAGAGAGAGAGAGAGAGATAGAGAGAGGAAAAATTAAGGACAAGCTATTTTATGGTAGATAAAATTTACCGATTTCCCATAAAATAACGCGTCTGCCTTAATTTTTCTTATATTTGCACTATATGTATTTATATACATATATATTTAGAGCTCTCTTAGAGAGTTATCCTACCACTGTATGTACATGATACTCCTTTGGATTCTTCTATAATTACACCGCATGCTGATATATATATATATATATATATATATATATATATATGAAGAAGTGTTTTGGAGGAATGATGTGTGACAAGTAGAATAAGTTTTCTTCTCTTAGGACTTGGATTAGGTTTATATATATATATATATATATACCTGTCCGAATACCGGAAACTTTTGGATGTAATTATAATTCAATTATTTATCATATCAGTTGTCATTTTCAAGTCATTCGAAGACTAGTGAGTCGAACTAGATTTGTTAATTCAACAAATCAAAATTCACAAAATTTATTTGAAATCAAAATTTACTTACTTTAATACATTATTAAAAAGCATTACATTACGATTGACAATATATGTATATAGTCACCTACAGACCGATCTGTTTCGCTGTATCACAGGTCATCAGTATGGTTAGACAACTGATTGCATTGAACCCAGGATTGAAACCCAATTGGTGTCAGTTGGTGATTCTACTTCTCAGCTATAGGCGCTCAGTAGAAGTAGGCATACTTTTACGTGTGATATACCGTGTATTCATACGCCAGTAGTAAGAGCGTTCTAATTCATTACTGAATAAACGATGTGAATATGCTAGAGTAGCTACTGTTTATTTCATCCAGAGAGCTCAATTATATATACATATATATATATACTTATGCGTGTGTGTGTGTGTGTGTGTGTGTGTGTGTGTGTGTGTGTGTGTGTGTGTGTGTGTGTGTGTGTAGAGGTAGAGAAGATCAGCCGTTTAAGATACCAGGGTTTCAACCTTTCCAGTTTCGTCAGTCGATTAGATTTGCGTCAAAAACTAATCGCCTGACGAAACCGAAATGATCGAAACCCTGGTACCGTATTCAGCTGTTTTTCCATATATATATATATATATATATATGCTGTAGATGTTGATGTAATCTTATTCAAATTTGAACTACAACTGTTCACTATATATATATATATATATATATATATATATATATGGGGCAATATAAGAAATGCATGTTAATTACTTATTATAAATTTTGGAGATACAGTCTCTCTAAAGACGTGTGAATTCATAAACAATATTATTTTTTATATATATAAGCTGGGCTTTTTTGTTGGTGAATTATTAGTAATAGGACGTTTTGAATGTCATCTAGATGTCTGAAACTTTCTTTGCAATGATTATACATATATATATATATATATATATATATATATGTATATATATAATTGCAAACCTTGTTGTTTCTAATCAAATTGACCCCATCAAAACTATATTAATATAGTGTATGAATTCCAATGACCTGTGCAAGACAGTTTTTTTTCATAAGTCAATTACCTATGCTAGCCATACTACCACTACTTTGATAAGAGGCCGTACATGCCACCTATCTAATAATAGTTCAATAAAAACATTTATTAGCCCATCATTTACAAGAAACCTCAAGTAAAATTTTCGTTGTAAATACAAAATTACGATTTAAATCACAATATCAAAGGCATTTCTCTATATGAATGGAACTATGTAACAAACAATTTTCTCTTACCTACATGAGTATAAAATGAAAACATCGGAAAAATAACATCCTTGAAGTGACCAAAACCGCCTGGAAAGTAAAAAAATTATGGAACATTTTGTCAGTTCTTGTTTTCAGCAAAAAGCAACATGTAAAAATACTGGAAAAATTAGTCAAAAATAATAAAACGTCCTTGACGGTTATTTTAAACGCCACTGATGTGCAGGGGGCTACGTAAGAGAGAAAAGATTGGAAAAGAGAAAGCCGGAAACCACATCCTGAACAGGAAACAAGGGATGAGCCCCTACACCTGTACAACAGACGTGGGTGGAGTGTGAACCGGGCGATAGTTTAGTCTATCTACTCCAATTAAAGTATAAAGATGAAATTAAATTTCGCAAGTCAGTGAAAAATTTTGCAAGTCAGTTTTATACTCGAAACACGTGTAGCGACACTAATACCATCATGGACACGTCATATATATATCGCATCGCTCATTCAATAATGAATTAGATCACTCTGGCTATTGGGCGTGTATAATTTCATTTGGATATGAGATATTAACGCAACCTAGGTTTCAACATTTTGGTATCTTCAGGCGATGTATAAAAACAGATTTTGTCGTTTTTCAAATGTACGAACAGGGTTTTTTTTACGAAAGAGCAACTGGAATTGCATTTATAGGTGTGATTACATCTGGACATTTATTTTGATATTTCATTTAGTATTTGTTTTTGTTCTGGGAACAACATAAAAGCTAACTTTTCGCCTGGCATAATCTGCATACATCTCCAGAGAAGTATGGTTTGGCTATTTTCACTATACTTTAAATTATGTCGGGGTCATTTTCATATTCAGTTTTAATTTCCACATGTCGTTAGCCAGTTTGGTACAATTTTTGAGGCTTTCCAGTATATATATATATATATATATATATATATATATATATAACGTTACCTATAAACTCCGAAAACGGCTGAACCTATTTTCTTGAAAATTTACACAGTTGTAGTTGTATTATAACCGTCTGCGAGTGTTCTTAGCTAGATTTTCTGTCGAGGTACCCCCCGATAAATATCAAAAATCGATAATCGAAAAACTCGAGTTATAGAAGGAGTGGTCCGATTTTAATCAAATTTAACACACTCATAGAAAAAAACATAAAAAAAACGATACTCGGAAATTTCAAGGTTGCAGTTCTCACAACAGTGCAGAAAATCGATATTATATATACATACACACACACACACACACACACACATATATATATATATATATATATATATATAAGGCAAGATGTTTGTGTGTGTGTCTGTTTATCTGCCTGTATGTCTGTATTTTTTTCAACCCTTTTATTTTAGTTTTTGCTTCGGGTTTGGCTCTAAGTAGGTATAATTGTAGTTCTTAGTCTCAGATACAATTTACTCAGAGGACTTATTTAGCCTTCAAAATTCAGTTTACGACGAAAAAATCTTATTTGATATCGATACCAGGAAATCAAGATTTGACTTACATCCATTCATTTTTCTTTCAGTCTACGGTTTCGCTTTAACTGGAAACAACTATTGCTTTTTAGTCTTTCGTGCCAACGTCCAAAGAGTCTGAGCTCCAGGACCATGGATTAGTTTTAAAGCTTTCTTCACACCCGAGCAACGCCGGGCTATACTGCTATATATATATATATATATATATATATATATATATATATATATATATATATATATTATGGAGTAATTTTCGCACTGAAAGTTATGATCGTGCTATGTCGGTTGCTAATCGACTTAACGCACCCTAAATGTTAGGAACTTGGTAATCTTCCACTGAAAAGCTGACTCCTTACTATTTGGCTAACTGCCGACTAATATCAACTGCCTAGTAGTTCTACTGAACTTCAATAGAACTCTAAAGAACTCTCTAGAACTTCTAAGAACTCCTATGAACTTCCCAAAAATGTTTCGAGTTAACTTCCTGTTAACTCTTATTAATCGAGGAGGGAGTGTCCATTATCTGAGGAATAGGTGTGTTTCACCATAACAATATATATATATACAAAACAAACAATTGTCAAATGGAAGAAACAAAAATAAACAAAACGAGAGAAGAAAATACACAAAACACACACACACACACAAAAACATTAAAACAATTCTTTCAAATCAAGTTAAATTAGCACATTCTGTTTTGTCAAAACAAAAACGAACAATAATTTTGGGAGCTGGACATGGGGCTTGAAACTAAGTAAAGTAATATATATATATATATATATATATATATATATATATATATATATATATATATATATATATCCACTGAGATTTAAATGAAAAACAATATCCTTACACAACACACATGATGCATATTTTACAAGATATGGTCCCTACAATATGGTTCAGCCGTTTCGGAGTCTATAGGTAACGGACACACACACACACGCACACACAGAGAGAAAGAGAGAGAGAGAGAGACAAAGTTCCATCTATAAATAAGTTTAGATAGATACATGCAATTATCGAAGCTGAAAGAGACAGACTTAACCACCAACTCCATCAACTCGACAAAGACACTCTTAGGAAAATATGGAGATTTTATTGGAAAACAACATATAATTTTTTTTATATATTTGCAACACTTTTAGGGGAAAATCATTTTTCATCATCTAGGACATCATCAAACTAAAGTGATGTTCTCATTGATGTGACTACACATGCACACGAAAATTTAAAATCCTTGTTATCTGCCCTTCGTGCGGATGTGCAGCCATTTATCGCTCTAGTTTGATGAAGATATGTTTTAATTATTTCACCTCAAACAAAACAGAACCACCAGTACTGCACAGGGGGTTACAGTGAGAGAAAAGACTGGCTACATGGGGGTATTAAAGAAAGGATAAATTATTAAAAATCGAATTCAAGAAGATAGAAGATGGCAATTGACCTTGCACGTAAATTTTTGAAGATTATATATATAAGAGAACAAGGAAATGGAAACGAGTTCCCAAAGTCGAGAAGTATGTGAAAAGAAAACTTTCGAGTAAAAGTGGCGGTCATATTTAACTATTTCAACGGTCAAAGGATGAGACCTAGACGACAGTTTAGTAGCACGCTTAAATTCATGCGATCGGATTACCAGAAAAAAAAAAGTTCGTCAGCGAGGTTGCTCTGAAAATATTTGTGGAAAACACAGTTGGAAGCCACGTCATCTCGGTGATTAATGACAAAAGTCGGGATGCCAAGTCAGGATCGATTGCATGGCAGTTCCTCTTTTGGATTTTGTCGAGGAAAGGAAGAAATGCGTCACGGGAGAACCTTTTGCACTTTGTCATAGCTTTTGTTTTCCATGATATCTATTCACACACACACACACACACACACACATATATATATATATATATATATATATATAATATAGTGTTGAGTTGTGACAATGTTTAGCGCCATGATTGTTGTTTTTTTTCTGTAATTTAACTGATAAAAAGTTATTTTGGCAATGAATTTTTTTTATCTTAATTTGCTCGCTATCGGAGTCAAGATAGAGCGTTGATAGGTTTAATGTAGAGAATTTGCTATTTTAGCTGAACAGGTTCATACCGACTTTTTTCTTATTTATATGAAGCTTGGTGTCATTATATATATAGCTCAGAGGTAGAATCGCCGACTGACGCCAATTCGGTCGGGTTTCAATCCTGGGTTAAAAGCAATCAGCTGTCTAACCGTATTAATGAGCTGTGATACAGCGAAACAGATCTGTCTGCGGATGACTACACACACACACACACACACACACACACATATATATATATATATATATAGATTACGGTGGTTTACTAAGTCCATAAGCCTCTTATAGTTAAGGTTGAATCTGAACTATTCACTGTAAAATATTCGCTACACGTGAAGAACAAAAGACTATGTAACTTGCATTGAAAAAGAAACGAGATTATGTTAAAAATTAGATGTTTATTGTTTAAAAATTCTTTTTTTTTTCATCATCAAGACATTTGTGGTGCAGTGGATATCGGCTTGGAACGAGAAATCGGAGAGCTGAGTTCGAATTCCAGTTGAATTTTTTGCATTCACCGACGCCCAAATACCCTTGGGAAAGGTGTTAATCAGTCTCTTCCCTCCAATTATGGGTTAAATAATATGACAGATTCGGTTCTGTAGCCATTGGTTGGCAACCAGTCTACCGCAGAAAGCAAGGGCAACCTACTGCGGGATAATCTTCTGCCCAGTCAGTCATGTTTATTTCGAGACATGATCGCCAAAGCGTGTATCACGTTTGGCACTTAGACTGATGTATCTATGTAGTGCAACGTACGAGGACTCAAGTTCACCTTAGACCATGTGAAATTTATTTAGACAGTCAAGGGTTAAAAATGTCTGGAAATTTTATACCACTCTTAGAGAATTTTTAATTCCATCTGTCCTGCTTTACCTTTACAACGAGTCAGATTATCCCAAAAATAAATGGTTTTTGGTGGATTATTTGTGGTTGGCGTGGTCTAAATATCATCTTCCAAAATTGAGTTCCAAATCGTTTATTTGGCCTTGTGTTATTTTTCACGCGAGAGCCCGTTTCCACACAGAAGCAAAGTCACAAAGACGTCGCTACTCTACCGCTATATCCATGAAAAATTTCTGACAAGCTCTACACTTCAGTTTCACCAGTTCAGACCTTCACAGCTAAGACCTGTCATGCCATATAAACGAGGTCAACTCACCTTGATTTTCTGCATATTCCATTAGTCAGTCAGTCAGTCAATTAAGTGCCATACGTGATACACGCTTTGGCGATCATGTCTCGAAAGAGACATGACAGACTGGGCAGAAGAATATCCCGCAGTAGGTTGCCATTGCTTTCTGCGGTAGACTGGTTGCCAACCGACGCTATAGAACCCAATCTGTCATGTTTTCTTATTCATAGCTAGAGGTGGAAGAGATGTATTATATTATTAAGTAGTAATTAATAGGCG